>VMDO01004311.1:0-127475 GCA_007922755.1 Pedetes capensis | reverse complement strand
ATACAAGGATTTATTTTTCTTTTTTCCTTTTTTTGGGGGTTAAGACAGTGACAGCAATATAACTTATTGGAACATAAAGAGTTGAACAAGCATGCTATTAGTAGAGAGAGGGAATATTTTCATACAAACAGTATTTCCTCCATTCCATCTCCATTTGATATCAGTCAAAACATAAATGGCCAATGATATGTTTTGACTGATATCAAATGGAGATGGACATACATCAGTTACTTTATGTACAACAAAGGAATGGGGAAGGGGAAAATGAAAGAATAGAGAAACTATACTGTGGTAGTCAGGTAGTGGTGAAAACAAATTGTGTTTTCAGATTGAGAAAGTATTTTTGGGCAAGAGATAGAGAATTCTGGAGTAAAATAGCAGGTTGTCTTTTCTTTCTTTCTCCCCGCCCCCTTCTCTTTTTTGAGACAGGGTCTCACTGTGTAGACCAGGCTATCCTGGAACTCACTATGCAGACCCGGGTGATCTTGAACTTGCATCTGTCCTCCTGCCTCAGCTTCCTGAGAGCTGGCATTAGAGGTGTGCGTCACCACACCAGGCTTGAAGGTTCCCTTTTCTATAAGATACCTCCTGTTTGCTGCTGGAACACATCAGTTTTATCTTCACCCTCCATTTCCAGCTGTGCAGGTGTGTTTGTTTTATTGATTGTCTGCCCATCAAAATCAGAATCTATCTGCCTTATTGAGAAACCCCTTCATTCACAATAGTCTTTCATTAGTTTACTAAGTGGTGTATGCCTCTTAATTTTAAAGTGCACCACAGAACCATCCTGCCTCGCGACCTTCACATTAATATGTTCACTGCTCTCAGTCTTGGGCTTTCCAGCCACCCTGGTGAGCATTGGAGTCTCCTCAGCTCTCGTTTCACAAAAGATATGCTAGGTCTTCACACATAAGCATACTTTGATTATACTTTCAATTGTTGCTGTTTGTTTGTTTGTTTCCCCGTCTCTCCCTGTAGTGCTGGGGATCAAACCAGGGCTTTGCACATGCTGTTGTTAGGTGCCGACAAGTCTGTCAAGTCATGTCCAACTCACAGCAACCCTCATAGGGTTTTCAATGGCTCATTTTTTCTCGGGATTGCCTCAGGAGTCGATTGCCATGCCCTTCTCCCATTTTTGTGGTGTTGGGATTCGAACCCAGGACCTCAGAGACTGCAGAGTGGCACTCTACCAACTGATCTGAATCCCAGCCCTTGCACATGCTAAACAAGTGCTTTACCACTGAGCTATACCCTCAGCCCTGGTGGTTATTTAATTACCTTTTTAAAATAAAATGTATTTAGGGTTTAGACCTTGCCATGATTTCGGGTTAGTCACAAAGTCCCTGTGTATTAGACATTGGTAGACATCATTTGTATATTCTGCTCACGGTCATGGATTGGCTGCAAATATTATGCTGACGACTGAAAAGATATGCTTAGTCCAGGGGTGATCTTAAGAACATTGATTCTCTTTGAAATATTATGGGAAAGAAAATTTGTTAGCTCAGTCTTACAGAAGTGAAATACTCCTTTTAGAGTGTTCTACACACCTTAACTTGGGAAAGGAAGACCAGAAGGTGTAGGGAAGAGTTGTTTTTTCTCCAACATGAATTACAGGAAGGGGTTATGTAGACAATATTTAGCATGTACATAGCTCTTGTATAGGCACTGTGCCAGTAGGTAGGTATCAGAGAAGACATCATGTTCTTTCCAGCACCATTTTATAAGATGGACTTAGTTTTGTGAAATAGCTTCTTTGGCATTGTCCAAAACTAACCAAGCAGCCAAGCCAGTATATTGACCAAAATTTCTACCTTTATCATTTCTTTCTTGTTGTAGGTAAGGGTGGAGAGCTTCTGGCATTATTCTATAAGTTTTGGTTTTATATTTTGATAATTCTTATGGAAATTAAAACAAAAAATAGACAGTAGAAGAATGAGCCATACTCATAATTGTACTTTAGTAGTTATCTAATCGCCAGTCTGCTTTTAGCTATACTTTTTCAATTTGCCCTTCTCTCATTACTTTGGTCCTGAAAAGATGTTACCTGTACTTTGGAGATGAGAAAATTAGATCTTAGATTAAATTGTTGTTAGGTGCTGTTGGGGCGTGTCCAACTCATAGCGACACTCATAGGGTTTTCAGTGGTGGATTGTTTCAGGATTGCCTCAGGAGTGGATTGCCATGTCCTTCTCCCGTGTTTGCGGTGCTTGGGCATTGAACTCGGCACCTCAAAGACTGCAAAACGGTGCTCTACCAACTGAGCTAAGTCCCAACCCTAGACTAAGTGACTCTTAAATCATTCAGCTTATAAGTGGCAGAATAGGAATTTGAACCAGATCTAAGTCCTTCCTAATAGTCTATTGTTTTTCCTTCTGTTTAGGTCAGATTATAACCAAGGAAACTGGTGTATTCTGGCAGCAGCTCAATGTTTTATCAGAATTTTACTAATCTAGTACCCGGAGGTACTTATCATTTTTGCCTGTTTATTTTCTCTAACACTTCTTTCTACACATTTGTGATCATATTATATGTATTAACTACTCAACATTGCAAGCCTTATTAAAAGTAAGTCTATAATATTTTAAATCCTGTCTTATGATTAAAAGAATGAATGGCCAAAATTTTTTATTTAATGAAAGTAGTGAGATGTCTTATGCTTTTATTTCAAAGTTATTTACTTAACATAGGATTTTATGGTATAGTTACTAGATTAAGGGTGATATGAAGCTGAGCATGTGGTACATGCCTGTAATCCCAGTGACTCAGGAGGCAGAGAGGGGAGGATCGCAAGTTCGAGGCTAGAAGTAGCCTGCATAACTTAGTGAGACCCTATCTCAAGATAAAAGATTAAAAAATGGGCTAGGGGTACAGCTCAGTAGTGGAGCACTTGAAAAGCATGTGTAAGACCCTGGGTTCAAACCCCTAGTACCTAAAACAAAACAAAACAAAAAGGCAGTATGAGTTTATAAAATCTTTGCTTACCCACCCTCATGCATACTTGGTTGCTTTCCCAAAAGGTCATAATTACTTATGGTACAGTCTCACCTTTAATATGAATGTTAAATATGATGAAAATAATGTTTTATTATGAAAATTTGAAAACATGCAAAAGTATAGAGAATATTACACTGAACATATTACACTCCTCTCTTGATGGGGAGCAACATGCAACATTTTAATGATCTTATCTACTACCCAACAAATTTTGTCCTTTCCAGTCTTCCTTCAGGGCTGGGATTTAGCTCAGTTGGTAGAGCGCTGCGCTGCAGTCTCTGAGGTCCCGAGTTCAATTCCCAGCACCACAAAAAATGGGAGAAGGACCTGGCAATCCACTCCCAAGACAATCCCGAAACAGTCAGCTATTGAAAACCCTATGAGGGTCCGACTATGAGTCGGATTCTGACTTGACAGCACCTAACAACAACAATAGTCTTCCTTCCTTTGCTTGTTTTTATTGGACTAATTTAAAAATAAGTGTCAAGTATCATTACTTTTTCAGAATTCTTTTTCTTTTTCTTTTTTTTCTTTTATAGTACTTGGGAATTGAACCCAGGGTCTCATGCAAGCTAGGCATGTTCTTTACCACCAAGCCACTGCCACAGCCTCCTTTTTAATTTGAAGTAGTAGGGCCTCACTAAGTTGCTTATAAATGTCTTTTTATGTAGTTGCTTTAATTCCCCTCCCCAAACTGGTCCATATATATGCATTTGTTTATAATGACTTTTATATTTCTTTTAACTTGTAGAAATCTCTTTACTTTTGTTGTTGTTGTTGTTAGGTGCCGTTGAGTCGGTGTCCGACTCATAGCGACCCTCATAGGGTTTTCAATGGCTGACTGTTTCGGGATTGCCTTGGGAGTGGATTGCCAGGCCCTTCTCCCATTTTTGTGGTGCTGGGAATTGAACTCGGGACCTCAGACTGCAGTGCAGCGCTCTACCCACTGAGCTAAATCCCAGCCCTCTTTACTTTTGGAAGCTATTTATTTCTTAAAGAAGCTAGGTAGTTGTCCTGTGTAACGGTCATCATTCGGTATTTAGTTGATGTTTTTGTTTGTTTGTTTTTGTTTTTTTAAGGATGATTAGTTTTCCTCTACCCTGTATTTCCTATAAACTGGAAAATTGCAGATGGATATAAGGGCTTGGTTAGGTTTAGGGGGAGGGCTAGAAGACTTCAGATGCACTGTTTCCAGTTGAATCAAGTAAGGAGATACTTGTATCAGAATGGCCTGCTTAGAGCAAGTGACAAGTGATGATTGTGTTCATGTTTGTCAGCCAAGTTTATCTGTTACAACTATCTGTCAAAAATTTTCCAAATTCTTTTAACATCTGTTGATATCTAGAGCCATTATTTCAATGGAAAATGGCCGTCTTCTATATTTAACCTGCACTGTTAGCTGGAGGTTTTCAATATGAAAGCACTGTGCCTCAACTATTTGGTTATACTGGAGCACATTTCATGTAGGAAAGGTAAATGTTAGTTTCTTTTTCAGTTTTTATAATGAGTTCTATACCTAGCTCACTATATCTTTATTTAGTATCATGGTGTGTTAACACATGAAATTATGAACACATAAATTTTTATGGATTTGTTATTCGGTTACTGGTAATCATTCTTTTGATGTTGAAACTGTACCATCATAGCCCATGGAAGCCATCTAATGTTGGTTTCTTTATCCTTTTGACATGACCTTAATCTTTGACTTTCTTGCATTTTGACCCATTAAGATGTTCCTGGCTCATGTGAACGGTCCATTTTTTACTTTAGACCTTTAAAATCAGCCACTTCTCCAAAGGTTCCTTCTAAAAACCAATATTAATGTGCAGTTAGTTTAGCCAACTCTAAGAGTTATAAAGAACAGCCTTTACAAGACTGCCCTCACTTAGATACTAGCTGCAAGTTTGGTAATGTCTGGACTGCCGTCACTTTGGACCAGCTACCTTTACTTCAGACCATGCTGCTGGTTGGAGAATTCGAGTTCTGTGGAACAGCTTACAGAATTCAAGAAAACAGCCTCTGGCCTCAAACTTGTGATACACCTGTCTCAGATTCCTGAGTTGCTGGGATTACAGGTATGCACCATTGTGCTGGATCAAAGCACTATTCTTAAAGTTACAACTTTATTAATAGCAAAGGATATGAATTAAAAGCAGGCAAAGGAAAATATACAGATAGTAGAATCTGGAAGGGATGCAAACTCAGAGCCTCTGCCTATCATTTCAAGTGGAGTCATTAGACAGAGTTACCTCCTCTGGCCACGGTGTGTGACACTATATTAAGTAGGAAAACTCAGATCTGAGTCTTTAGGATCCAGAGTTTGGAGCTTGATTACATACTGCATGGTTGACCTTTAGTTTCTAAGCAGTCGGGAAGGTCAGTCTTCAGTGTGTAATTCCTTTGGAGATCAGAAAGCCCCCATCCTAAATCACATTAGACTGTTGGGTAACTTAAAGCCCCCAGGCAAAGAAAAAACCCTATTAAACAAGAAGCCTCTGGGGCCTGGAGATCATCTCATAGTTGCCAAGGGCAGACATCACAGCCTCCTTCCTTGCTCTCCTTTCTCTTTTCTTCCCATGCGGGGAATTTGTAAAGGCTCTAACATTGTGCTATATATCCCTAGCTGAGTTTTTGCTTTGTGCATTATCTCTCCTTTTCTGAGGTTGAAAATCTTGTCCTTTTGTTTTGAGACAAGGTCTCCCTATGTAGCCCAGGCTGTCTTTGAACTTCAGATCTTCCTGCCTTAGCCTCTCTACTGCTGGGGTTACAGGTATGGGCCACCACTTCTGATTAGGAAAATCTTACTTTTGGTGGGAGGTACTGCCTTGCGCTCACAGGCTGACTGGTGGAACAGCTCAGCCTTAAAGGCACAGCTACAGGCAGCTGGTGTTCCACTGGGCTGGAGGTCCGGTGGTCTTGACTCTTGCAGCTCACCTTCTCTGCCCCCCTCCTTCCCAAGGATGGGAGGCATTGGGAGGCTCTTCGTGGTTTGCTTGTAGCCTTCGGCCCTTCGGGGCCCTTGGTCTTGACGCATAAGCTTGCTTGGAGATCTACTGGATTGGGGAGCACTGGATCGAGGTGATGGGGTCCAGGTAGCAGTTGAGGGATGGTGAGAGATGAAGGGTAAGGGGGGTCCGGGAGCGCGGCTTATATAGGGTCCCAGAGTGGGGCATGTCCTGGGGTTAGCCAATCAGGGCACATTCCTGACAGGTACAGCAGGTGAACTGTCACACCTGCTAGGTAGGGGCAGTTATTTAACAGAGATGCTAAGGGTAGCCAATCAGAATTGAGGTAGTTGAGGCTGGCCAGGCTGGTCAGGGGCCATCTTTGTTCACTCGATGGGAGGGGTAGGAGTGAGTGAGTGGGATGTAGCCCTGGGGTCACCTAGGGGTCAGTCCCTCAGGCTAGTATGAGGGACCCTAGTTATGGGGTAGATTTTAAAAATCCCCAACAATATTGGAAGTTTTTTTTTTTTTTCCCCTAAGTGCATTAAAAAAAAAAAAGATAATGAAAAATGGTCACAAAATAGGGTGGTGGAAAAAAAGAAGTGCTGGGTTTCTTTCTTTCTTTCTTCTTTTTTTTTTTTTTTTTTTTTTTTTTTTTTTTTTTTTTTTTTTTGTGGTACTGGGGGTTGAACCCAGGGCCTTGTGCTTGCATGCTTTGTAAGTGCTGGACCACTGATCCGCACCCCCTGCCCTTTTTTTTTACTTTTTGAGACAGGGGCTAAGTTATGCAGACTGCCTATGGTCTCGAACTTTGCGATCCTCCTGTCTCTCCCAAGCAGCTGGGATTATAGGCGTGTGCTACTGCGCCCGGCCAGTGTTGGATTTCTTAAGGAACAGAGAATTGACAAGTCATGGAATGTGCTGGTTACATGTCATCACGTGTAAGAAATTTTAATGTTTTAGTTGTTGTTGTTAGGTGCTGTCAAGTTGGTATCTGACTCAGGTCAAACACTCTTGGCAGTGCTTCTCTGCTATTCATAGGGTTTTCAATGGCAGATTGATTTTTTTGGGAGTGGGTTGCTGGGTCCTTCTCCCAAGCCTACAGTATCTGGTGTTCCCAGGTGATCTCCCATCCAAGTATTAACCAGGCCCAACCCTGCTTAGCTTCTGAGATCTGACGAGATCAGACACCACAGTGCTATGGCTGCAGGCTCAGTGTTTTAGTAGTACGTTCATATTCTTTTTCTCTCTTTGATCTAGTCATGGATTTTAACTTTGGTTATATTACTTTCTTGCTGTGTGACTTTGGGGATGTGTGTGTGTGTGTGTGTGTGTGTGTGTGTGTGTGTGTGTGTTGCTTGGGTTTTGGGAGTTGAAACAAGGGCCTTGCACATACTTTGCAAGTGCTCTGCCACTGGGCTGTACCCCCAGTCCATTTTTATTTTTTATTTTGAGACAGGGTCGAAGTTATACAACCTGCCTCTGGCCTCACATTTAGGATCCTCCTGCCTTAACTTCCCAAGTTCCTGTCTTTGGAGGCATATGCCACCATGCCTGTCTTGGGAAATAACATTTTTGAGCTACAGTTTTATCTTTTGGACAATAGGGATAAGACTAACCTTTCTCATAGCAGAAGTTGTAAAGCAATCACATACCTGGTATAATCTTTACTTCATATTAGCATTCTGTGATAGCTATTGCTATGTGAATATCATTATCTCTAAAGAATGAAACACAGCATAGTGGAAGTATATGTTTTAGAATTTAATTTTTGTTTAAATAAATGCTTTTGTTTGTTTGCTTGTGTTTTGAGACTGGGTTTTGCTATGTGCCCCAGGCTGGCCTGGAACCTATGATCCTTCTGCTTCTGTATCCTGAGTATATGCCACTACACCTAGTTAAATGCTTTTAAATAGCTTTTTCTGAAAGTAGATATTATTTACATGCGTAAATATAAAATTGTCATTTCCTGCAGTTACACTTTATGAGAATTGGCAATTTATTTTCTATTTTATTTTCAAAGCTAAGCAAATGCCTACTACGTACAGGTTCTTAGGTGCTTTTTCTGTTTATTTGTATGTTTGGGTTTTTGTTCTTTTTGTTGCTGTTGTTTCTTTGAGACGGGGTGATGCACTGTAGACCAAGCTGGCCTCCAACTTGCTATCTCCCTCTCTCAGTCTCCCCACTTTAGGGATTACAGGTGTCCTCCATGCTACCTAGCCCCCCAAGCACTATTTTCTATTGATGGAAAAGTAGCAGACTGAGTTGGGGTCAAGACCCTGAAGTTTTGTGCTACATTTTTGCCTCTAGGCAAGTTGAGTAATGTCTGAATTTTTTCCTCATCTATAAATGGAAACAATAATAATATTGGTGTCTTACATGTTATGATAATTGAGGATAATGCATATAAAACTGCTTAGCACAGTGATTCCCCCACGTGTCTGTCAGCTTGTCATGCTGTGGTGGCTTGTGTGTTGCCAGGATGCTAAAAGCTATGCTACCCCTATTTCAGATACCAGCAGGGCCACCCATGCTGGATAGGTTTCACCTGAGCTTCCAGACTAAGACAGACTAGGGAGAAGGACCCAGCAGCCCACTCCTGAAACAATTAATCATTGAAAACCCTATAAATAGCAGAGAAGCACTGTCAAATATAGTGTCAGAAAAGGGGAACAGTTGCCTTCTCAAAGTAGAGTCAACCTTAATGACAGGAGTGGACCTCCTTTTGCTGATGTGGCATGACTCAAAATGAGAAGAAACAGTGTCTGCAATGTTGGGATCAAATGTAAAAAGATTGTGTGCATGGCATAGTGTTGGGTAGTGTGTTATTCTATCATGCATAAGCTCGCTATGAGTTGATTTGACTCAACAGCAGCACCCAGCAACAACAGCATAATGACTGGTATATAATGACTCACTGGATATGTGGAAAAACTAAGAGCTTTTGTGGTCATCAACTCCATGTACCTGACATTTAATTTACAGACTGCCAACAGGAGGACACCCATGGGGAAACACCTGATCGCATTTTGTAGTTTCTTTCTGGTATTCTTGGGTAGGTATTTGGTGCTGTTGTTGTTGTTAGGAACCATCAAGTCTGGTTCGACTCATAGTACCCTATGTACAACAGAACAAAACACTCCCCAACACTGTGCCATGCCTATTGTCAGTGCTTCTCTTGTATTCACAGGTGGGGTTTCAGTGTCAAATTGTTTTGAAAGTTGATTGTCAGGTCCTCCTCCCATTTGGTGATAGCTGGCAGTAAGTGAAAATGTAGAGAGTAAAGATTCAGACAGGAACTTTTGACTAAAGCTGCCAATCTTATATCTGTAAACCCTGAATAAAAACAAGAGGTGTCATATCAGGGTAGGCCAGGACTTGCTTTTTAAAATGATAATTGTGATTAACATTTCTTAGGTGCTGCTAGAAATGAACTTAAAGGAGCTGCATGAAGTGGTTCACGCCTGTAATCCCCCAGGGACAGGAAGATCTCAGGTTCAAGACCAGAGGCAGCCTCGGTAGCTTAGACACTGTCTCAAGATAAATGGCTAGGGATGCACTTGCAAAGTATGTGTGAGCCCCTGGGTTCGACCTCCATACTGCAAAACAAAACAAAACAAAACAAAAAACTAAAGGACAAATGCCTAGCACTTTTATGTAAAAATCTAAATCTAAGTACATTGTTTGTCTTAAGCATTATGTTGAATGTTTTTTTTTAAACCCTATGAGGGTCACTGGCTGGGATTTAGCTCAATTGGTAGAGGGTCGCTCTGCAATCTCTGAGGTTCCAGGTTTGATTCCCAGCAAAAAAAAAAAAAAAAATGGGAGAAGGACATGGCAATCCACTCCAGAGGCAAGCTTGAAACAATTAGCCATCGAAAAACCTATGAGGGTTGCTGTAAGTTGGGTACGACTCGACTACCCCTAACAGCAGTGACAGTGAGGGTCACTATGACTCTGATACGACTTGATAGCACCTAACAGCAACACACACACACACACACACACACACACACACACACACACACACACACGTTGAGGCTCATTGTAGTTTAGAGACTATCTTCATATCGTACGTTGATACATTCCATGTTTAGCATAGTGCCTGGTTACATAGACAATCTATGAGTGAATTATAAGCTTTTTGGGAATCAAAGATGACATGTAAATATAAAAGTGAAATATTACCAGCAAGCATTTAAAAAAATTATGCTGGGAAGGATATAATGGCAATGTTGACAGGGTTTATTTATTGCCTGAGGAGTATAAATTGTTCAAAGAAGAAGGAATTGTGTAGCATACTCTAACAGCTTTAAGATATTTGACTGTTTTGAGCCTGCAGTGGTGGTACACACCTGTAACCCCAGCACTCTGGAGTCTGAAGAAGGAGGATCAAGAGAGTTTGGGGCCAGCTTGGGCTACACAGCAAAATCTGCATATATATATACATACATATAAATATGTCTGTCTCACACTTTCACCTCTAGGAATCTATCTTATAGAGATAATCTTAAACACAAAAAGTACTGTATAACATTAGAGGACACTACTGTGTTTGTTACCTGTAGCCATACCACTGTGGTGTCCAATCCCATCAAATCTTGGAAACTAAGTAGGGTCAGGCCTAGTTAGTACTTGGATGGAAGACTGCCTGGGAACACCAGGTGCTGTAGGCTTGGGAGAAGGACCCAGCAGCCCACTCCCAAAAAAGTCAGGCACTGAAAACTCTATGAATAGCACAGAAGCACTGATAGTAGTGTTTTGCCTGTTGTATGTAGGGTTGCTATGAGTTGGACGGCGACTCAACAGCACCTAACAACAACAAGTAAATATAGTGAATTCACAAGGAATGCTTTTTTAGCCATTAAAATTATTATGAAGCATTTGTAATAATTTTTAAAATGCTTAAGGGAAGGAAAAGTAATTATATGATCCATGGTAGATTTAATAATGCTATGGTGTGAAGTTGTCAAAATGTTAATGCTTTAAAGCATTGATCCTGAGCCTTTTTGGCACCAGGGACTGGTACTGGTTCCCTCTAAGACAATTTTCCTGTGTGTCAGGGTGGGGGAGGGAGATGCTGATTTGACAGGAGGCTGAGCTCAGGCAGTATGCTGATGATGGGGCATGGCTGACGTAAATACAGACTGTACTCATCCTTGGCCTGGAGGCTGGGGACCCCTGATTTAAGGAGTTGCCTGGGGACTTTGCTCATTGTTAATTTAGGAAACCAGCTCTGTTACTGTGGGCTTTCTCAGCTACTTACTTGTCACTTTAATCTATTGTCTTCCTAATTACCTTCCCTCATTCGTTAAAAGACTTGGTACCATAGTATAAGAGGAAGTATATTTTAGTCAGTGTTAAGTAGACAACTGTAGAATGTTTATGTTGGACCTAACTACTAGAGTTTTATTTGTAGAGCATTTGCATCACCCCTAAATGGTAATGGTAGGGAAGCATGTGTTGTGATAGAGCTTTAATATTGTTGTAGAGATGATGAGTTTGTTGGGAAAAGGTAGATTTTCCTTAAAGAGCCAGCTGAAGAAATCTGGAGTAGATGTTAAGCATGTAACTTCCTACTAGTTGTCACAAGGACATTAAATAGTCCTTTGCCAGTGATGGATTATTCATTTAGTTTATGTTGAAATTATATTAGAGTCAGTTTCAAGAAATGCATGGATTTAGCTTTGAAAAAGCTTGCTATTTAATAGAGGTGAGGGAATATAAAGAAAAACATCACAATGTGTATGAGCACAGGAGCACATATAGAATGTATGTTGTTGTTGTTGTTGTTAGGTGCCCTCGAGTCGGTATCTGACTCATAGCGACCTTCATAGGGTTTTCAATGGCTGACTGTTTCGGGATTGCCTTGGGAGTGGATTGCCAGGTCCTTCTCCCATTTTTCCGGTGCTGGGAATTGAACTTGGGACCTCAGAGACTGCCCACAGTGCTCTACCAACAGCCCGCTATAGAATGTATAATGGAGTGATGAATTCCATGTGATTGAGTCTGTGAAAGAAAATGTATGAGGGCAGTGTAGGAAGAAAGGGTGATCACAGTGACAGGAAGAATTCTGAGCAGAGAGACCTGCTCTCATGAAGGCTCAAGAGACTTAACAGCTTATTTTGTTCATGGAGTTTAAACAATGTGGTATTTGGAACTGGAAAGGTGAGGATGGGAAGTTGGAGAGGAAGGGGCCATAATTTATTTGCTGTCTTGGATATTATAATGGTTAAAGGCAAGAAATGGCAACCCTGGATGGACTTCCTGGTTTTAATCATCACTGGTTATCCTATGATGTTAATTACCTCCTTAATTCTTAGTTTCCTTATCATAAAATGATGACAAAAGCATTTACTTTAAGAGTCTAATGAGGATCAAATGAAAGCATTTCATTTAAGAAAACACATGGAAAGCTAGGAGGGACGGTGTCTGCCTGTAATCTCAGCAGTTTGGGAGGCTAAGTTCAAGACCGGCCTGGGCTGCACAGCAAGACCTTGTCTCAAAAATAAAAAACAAAAAAGCATATAGAATTGTTTCCGAGGATATAGTAAACACCCATGGGTTGGTATTGCCATAAAAAGTATAATCATCATGAGATTTAAACAGAAGGAAAAATTGATTGCTTAGCATTTAGGAAGTTTTGTTTTTGTTTTTTGAGACAGGGTCTGGAACTGGCAGTTCTGCCTGTGCTTCTAGACTGCCAATTTTACAGGTGTGTGCCACCACACCTGGCCTTGCTTAGTGTTTGTAATGACCTTGTATTTGAAGCCTGCATGGAGAATAGTGTATCTATGGATTGAGAGACAGGAGAGATTGAGAAACTGTTGTAAAAACTGAGGATAAACAATGAGTCTGATTTAAGGCATTAGCAGTAGGAATAGGGACAGATAATCAAGAAATAAGTGTTAGAATTGACAGATTTGCTCGCCTGTTCATGTCAGGAGAGTTAAGATAGATAGGGTGAATATAGATTCCATGAGCAGAGAAAATTAAGTGTTGAAAGCAAGGAGTTTTAAGGATGAGAGAAGATAAGGAGTTCAGTTTTTAAAAACAATAAGATTGAAGAAACGCATGTAAGAAGTCAATTTGGGTCACATACCAATATTCCCAGTATTTGGGAGGCTGAGGCAGGAAGATCATAAGTTTGAAACCTGGTAGGCTACATAGCAAGGACCTGTCTCGAAACACACATGCACTCAATTGGATTTGTTGAGTTTCAGAGAGGTTGTATGGATAATTTCTAGGTTTAGGAGTCAGCAGTCAACAGTGGTGGTAGATACAGCCACGGGAGTAGATGAATATGACTGTACAAAAGTAAAGAGACCTGAGATCCCCCCTGACATTGCAGAATTGCTGTCTTATTATCTGCCAAGTACCATGCTCTTACATGAATTTTTCTTACACAGCGTCATAACTTCCCTATGGTGATGTGGTTGTGCTATTTTAATTATCTATTGCTGAGTAAGAAATTACCATAAAAATGACTCTTTGGAGCAACATAAATACATTATTGCGTGGATTCTGGGCATAATCTGGCTAAATTCTCTGCTTCAAGGTCTCTTAGAAAGACTACAATCAAGGTTTTATCCAGGGCTGGTGTTTTGTATGAGGCTCAGCTGGGAAAGTATCTACTTATAAACTCATATAGTTTCTCAGGATTCATTCAGTTCCTTGATTGTTAGACTGAGTCTTGCTGGCTATTAGTCAGGGCCCACCTTGAGTTTCTTATGGCCACTTAGTTACTAGAGTTGGCAAGGGAGAGTCAGCTAACAAGACAGAAGTTACAGTCTTGAGTAACAATCACAGATGAGACATCCCATCACTTTTGCTGTAATTTATTAATTAGAAACATTACAGGATGCCTCTAATCCAATGACTCAGGAGACTTAGGCAGGAGGATTGCAAATTTGAAACCAGAGTCAGCCTTCATAACTTAGCAAGACCCTGTCTCAAAATAAAAGTAAAATATAGGTTGGGACTGCAGCCCAGGGGTGGAATACTTGGCAAGTATATGGAAGACCCTGGGTTCAACCCCCATGTACTGCCAAAAAAATGCAATAAGTAAACATCAAAATAAAAACAAACAGAAAACCCAAATAAACAAACATATATACAGACACAGACACACACACACACAAAAAAAAAAAGGAGGAAGGAAAAGAAGTATTACAGGTTCTACATAGACCTTGCGGATGGGGGGCTTCATGAGTGGATACCAGGAAGTGAACATAAGTAGTGCTATGCTTAGATGGTGTCTGATATAGGCACCCTTTTTTATTTCTCTTTACAAAAGAAGAAACAAATAGTTAAGTAACTTTCCCACAATTCTGTAGTAACAAGTAAGGGGCCAGGCCCAAAGCCAAGCTGTCTGGGCTCTTCCTTACCATTATTATTATTATTATTATTATTATTATTATTATTATTATTGATGGGGTTTAGCTCAGTTGGTAGAGTGCTGCTCTGCATTTTCTGAGGATCCAGGTTCCATCACTAGCACCACAAAAATTGGGGAAGGATGTGGCAGTCCAGTTCCAATAACCATCCTGAAACAGCCATTGAAAACCCTGTGGGGTCACTGTGAGTCAGATCCAACTTGATGACACCTAACAACAACAACAACAACATTATTATTATTTCATTATTATTATGATTGTTTGAGTCAGGGTTTGTTAAGTTGCACAGGCTGCGTCTAGACACAAACTCAGGATCCTCTTGCCTCACCCTCCCAAGTGCTGAGATTACTGATGTGTGCCCCTCACCTGGCCTACCATTTTATACACACACACACACACACACACACATACACACACACACACACACACACACACGCATGCGCACACGCGCCTATGCATGTATTTCGTTGTTGTACTGGGAGTGTGAACCCAGGGCCTTGTACATACTTTGCAAGCACTCTGCCGCTGAACTGCACCCCCAACCCATTTTTCACTTTATTTTGAAATGGGATCTCTCTAAGTTATGTAGGCTGTCTCTGGCTTTGAAACTTGCAATCCTTCTGCTCCCAAGTCACTGGGATTTACAGGCCTGAGCCCCTGTGCCCATTATATATTTTAAGGAGGGAGATGGCTGTAGAAACAGCAGTTTAGGGGAGTTCATTGGTGACTTTTGTCTTTTAGTGGACAGATAGGGATCTGAGTCATGGTTGTGGTTTCAGTGAATATGCAAGGTGGGAAAGGAATCAAGAAGAGACAACTCTTACAGGTGGTAATTTTGAAGGGGAAAAGACAAAATGACTATATGTTATATGTTGAATTGTTTCCCTGTATAATAATACAGATTTTTCTTTTCCAGATCTCTGATTTTAACCAGTAATGCCATTCAGTTGCCAATATCAAGCAAAGCAAACATAAGCCAGTTTTAATCTTTTAAGAAAAGTGGTAGTGATTTTCACAGTGCCTGACAGTAAGTCACAGTTTCTATCTTTGTAAATGAGTTTTTAATCTAGTGCATTTAAAACAATGATTTTGGAAACCTTAATTTTAAAGTTTTATTTTATTTGCCTTTTCCTTGTCTCATAAATTTATTCTCAGACTCATGTGGAAAGAGCATAAAGAAAAGTATCTGTTGGTTTCTGAGAATTATATTTTACCTATTGGAATAACCTCAGATTTTTACCTCTCATTTCTTAAAGATAAAATACTAGATCTTGAAATCCATTCCTTTTTTATGTCCTCTTCTATAGTTGAGGAAGCTTAATTTTGTAACTGAATTTTTTCCTTCTCTTTTCTTCTCTGCTCTTCTCCTCTCCCCTCCCCTCCATCCCTCTCTTCCTCCCTCCCTTCTCTTTTCTTTTTTCTTTTCTTTCTTTCCTTCCTTTCTTCCCTTCTTCCTTCCTTCCTTTCTTTTTTTCTTTCCTTCTTTCCTTTCTTTCCTTCCCTCCCTTCCTCTTTCTTTCTCTCCCCCCCTTTTTATCTTTCCTTCTTTTTCTTTCTTTCTTTGTGTGACTTGGGTTGAACCCAAGGTTTCACAAATACTTTGCAAGTGCTCTACCACTGAGCTGTAGCCCCAGACCTTTTTAATTCTTTATTTTGGGACAGGGTCTCACTGAGTTACATAGGCTGCCTCTGGCCTTGAACTCATGACCCTCCGCCTCAACCTCCTGAGTTCCTGGGATTATGGGTGTGAGCCACCACCCCTGGCTCCTTTTTAATATTTTTCTCTTGAGACAAGATCTTGCTATGTTAGGTACGCTGCCTCTGGCCTTGAACTTGTCATCCTCCTGCCTCCATCTCCTGAGTTTCTTGGGTTACAGATGTATGCCACAGTGTCTAGGTTTTTTTTTTTTTTTTTCTTTTTTAACATAATAATACTGTGCCTTGGTGAAGGTATTTGAACTTGTGTTTGTAAAAGTGATCACTTTTCTTATTTCACTTAGGAACATATCAGTGTGAGGTATAGGCTCACAAATTTCATTGAAGTCATCATGAAGTTGTATGTGTTTCTGGTCAACACTGGAACTACTCTGACATTTGACACTGAACTTACAGTGCAAACGTGAGTTTTATTTCACTTATTCTCTTCAGTTTTCTATTGTGTATGTATGGAAAGTTAAAGAAGTACTTGAATTTGAGAAAACTAGTCTACTTTTTGAAAAATAATAGCAATATAGCAAGTATTAAATCTTTTACCCCCCACATTTATATATATACACATACAAACACACACACACACACACACACACACACACACACAGTTTGCCATCATCTCTGAAGTGATAAAGTTAAATTCTTTAAATTATGCTTTGTTCTGTTTGCATGAATCTATAATTCATAATAAGCAAAGCTACCCATAAACTACTTCATTTCAGACTGATACTGTTACAAGTACCTGTAGCGATTGCTGTTCTAATTATTGTAGGACATTATTAGGGGGAGTTATTGATAGCTTTCTAAAGCTATGTGTATCACCTCTATGCTTCTTTGGTCTTTACCTTTTTCTTTCTTTTTTTTTTTTTTTATGGTACTGCATGGCTGAACCTAGGGCCTTGCACATACTATGCAAATGCCTGTGGCACTGGAATTACAGTTGTGTATTATTGTACCTGACTAGTCATTTGTTTTTATTTCTTTGTGTGAATAAAATCAATAGGTTTTTTTTGTTGTTGTTCATTAATGAGAGAATAAAATAAGTTTAATATGTTTAGCCGAATTAGTGGGGTTTATATGTCTAATCATTTTCTTGATGATTATATGTCTAATCATCTGTAATCCAAGAAACTCAAATCATTGCAGGGATTTTTATACATCTGATTAATGAATGCCCTCCTATACTTATAAGCAGTGGTGAGAGCTCCACTTAGGGCAGGGAGAATATATTTTGAGGCCAAACAGGAAGGAAACAGAAGTAGTAAATATTATTTCTAAACCAGCATTATATTTTTTATTGGCCATAATATCCAATACAGAATAAATTAATCTGATGCTAAAATTATTACAAATAATCTTATCAATCTTTGTTTTAAAACTGGTACTAAGAAGTTTATTATTTTATTTTTAAAAACACTGGTTTTTATTAAATGCAGTTTACTTATAAAGGAATGATTTTTATTTTGAAAGATAAGAAAAGGAATTTTCACATGGTCTAGACTTCTTTAAACACAGTCTCACCATGTAGGCCTGGCTGGCCTCGACTTATGATCTCCCAAGTGTATGTGCTAACCATGTGGCTTAGACTTAATATAGTAGCTGTAATACGTTGTGAAAACTTCAGCACAAATCCTAGGTTCACAGGAATTTAGGAGACCTGATGACAATTCAATAATCCTTTGTTTATACTTCTCTCCATTATGTGTAAGACACTAAAGTAAAATATGTATTTCATAGACTCATTTTAGATGTAACACATTCAGTGACTTATTCACTTATGGTCAACTGGTTGGTTGTAGAATCCAGTTGAAAGGTAACAAATTACTTTTTTAAAATCACTGTTTCTTCATTAGCCTAATTAGGGTTTTTTTTTTTTTTTTTTTCTTCCCCCAAAGTGCTGCTTTGATAATAAACTCATTGGGCAAATGTAAATAACTTTTTTTTTTCTTTTTAATGGAAGTGTGGCAGACCTTAAACATGCCATTCAAAGCAAGTACAAGATTGCTATTCAGCACCAGGTTTTGGTGGTCAATGGAGGAGAATGCATGGCTGCAGATCGAAGAGTATGTACCTACAGTGCTGGGACGGTAGGTATCTAAGGCCCTTCTGTACTGAGATACTCCACCTTTACATTAGAGAGGGATCTGGAACTCAGTGTTCAAAAGTAAGGCTTATCTACTTCATATATTTAGGCCAATGTGCATGTTTAGTATTTGCAGCATTTTTATTTCAGTTATTTCTTTTTTTATACAGGATACAAACCCAATCTTTCTTTTTAACAAAGAAATGATCTTATGTGACCGTGCACCCGCTATTCCTAAAACTACCTTTTCAACAGAAAATGACATGGAAATAAAAGTAGAGGAATCTCTTATGATGCCTGCAGTTTTTCACACTGTTGCTTCAAGAACACAACTTGCAGTGGTAAGAGATAAACAATTATTTTCACTAATTATCTCTAAAAGCATTCAAATCTCAATTGCAGAGTATTATAAGTTACATAGGGGGACACATGCGAAAAATGTGAAAAAATACCACACTTTTTTGAAAAATTATTTTGTAATTAATCTGGCTTTTAAATATTAGGACCATACATTAATAATCAGTCTACATTGATAATTGTAGAATTGTATTTTGTTAATTATTATTATTATTTTATTTTGTTTTATTTTTTGAGATAGGCTTTCACTTTGTAGCCCAGTCTGGTCTGGAACTTACTATGTATACCAGGCTGACCTCACACTCCAGTTGATCTGCCTTAGCATCCCAAGTGCTGGGATTACAGGTGTGCATCACTACACCCAGCTTAATTACAGGATTTTACAGAAAAATGGTTTTATATTTGATTTGGTCAACCTGTATCCTAGATGTTGATACAGAGATAATTACTTTTGAACATTCTTTAGTTGATAAACTATCCTTTTAAACATAGACAAAGAGCGCAAGTATCATAACTCATGTTTAGTTCCTGGTGAAAGAACCAAGATTGTTTTTAATACATGGTTGTTACACTATTACTTGTAGTACTCACAGATTATTTCTCAGTTATTTAATTTTCCTTTTGTTGTTTGTTTTTATTTTTAAGACAGGATCTCCCTGTCTGACCTTAAACTTGTGATCCTTCTATCTCAATCTCCTGAACTGAGTGCTGGGATTACAGGTGTGTGTACCATCATGCCCAGATTTTCCTTCTTTCTTTTTTTTCTCTCTTCTGTACTTGGGGGTTGAACCCGGGGTCTTACACATATATTACAAGAGCTGCACCCCCAACCCAATTTTTGATTTTTTAAGTCAGGGCTTCATTCAACAAGTTATACAAGCTGCCTCTGGCCTTGTTTTTGTGGCATGAAAACAAAAGAAATGAGACCACTCAGATGGGCATGGTGGCACATGCCTATAATTCCATCACTGAAGTGACTGAGGCAGGAAGATCATGAGTTCAAGGACAGCATGGGATTCATAGTTCTAGGCCAGCAGGCTACATAGTGAGACCCTCTCTCCAAAAAGATAGATAGATGGATAGGGAGGCCGATAGGTAAATAAATAGAAATGAAACTAAGCCACACCTTATGAACAAGACAGGTAAAGCTTTATTGGGAACAGAATGGGATTAATATTGATCAAAGAAGTGAACAGTCTGCTCCGCTTAACAGAAAGAACAGTAGGCTCTTATGCAAGTTTCTTGAAATGGGCTGATGTTTGGTAGTAGTCCATTAGTCAGGGATGTGGTTTCAAATAATGTTTTTCTTCTGCACAACATTGTAGCCTCCTGTTTGGTGGGCTAAGGGGTGGTTGACTTAATCCAGGATTGCTGAATCCCTTCTGTTGCTGGTATCATTGTTATAATAAATGACTTTTAGTGCTTGAATCAAAAACTGTTGAGTTCCTCCTGTTGGTGATAATATCTTCTTGCATAAACAATCTGGTCTCCTGGTTGCATAAACAATCTTGGTCTGGGCATAATGCTAACAGACTTGCATGCTTAAGTTGGTTAGAGTATACACATTTGTCTACCCCAATTCACATATAGGCTATAACATAAAAAAGAAATAACTTCATCTTTCTAAAATATATGTAATCTTCAAGAGTCCAAAAGTGCTTTTGAGAGGACAAGGTTTTATTCTTTAATTATATACATTGAATATATATATAATAGTCCTTTAGATTTTTTTTGTTTGGTTGAATAAATAGAAAATCTATATTCTGTTAGGAAATACTATTAAATTAAATTAAATTATATATTAAATTAAATTAAAAATTAATATTAAGGTAATATCAACGTAATATACTTTTACAGTGGTTAGAGAAAAAAGCAAATAAAGCTAGTAAACGAAGACATGAAACAATCAAGCAATATACAAAGAAAAGAAAAAATGACAAATATATTCGTCTATCAGCAATCATTAAATATGAGCTGGCACAATTTGTTAATGCTTGGTATTAAAAATATAGAAAGTATAAATAGATGAAATGAGGACAAGGAGCATAGCTATGGAGACACTTACTAATTTAGACACCAGGTTAGCCAGGCATAGTGGTGGACACCTGCAATCCCAGCACTTGGAAGGCCGAGGCAGGAGGGTCCATGTGAGTTTGAAGCCAGTCTGATCTGCATAGTGAGTTCTCGGCTAGCCTGGGCTATGCAGCATGTCCTTGTTTCAAAAAAAGAAAAAATGATAACAAATAGAAGAAGAAATAAAGAAAAAGACAGCTGAGATTCAAGTGGCAGAAATGTGGGAAATGCCAAGCATTCTAAATAACATTTTATATTAGAACAGATGACTCTTTGAGAAAATTGATTCTACATCTAGGACAGGGGAAATAAAAGGTAAACCTGAGATTTCTTGTATCAGAAAGTAAAAAAGCACTCTGTCTAATGAAGGGTTGCCCAAAGGATACAAAATAACACAATAGGATTTGTAAAAGGATTCTAGAGATAGAAATGACACTATACTACTTAGATATAATCTAGAAATAAACTATCCTGATGTTGGTGATGCAGGGTAATAAGTACAAAAGCATTCTAAGGAAGGCATCCTGTCAGGGATCAAGAGAAAAGTAGGAAAGAATAAGATCAGAGCGGTGAAGTAAAGACATTTGAAGGCCTAATATTCTTAAGAGGATATATAGAGTAGGATAACAGTTGCATTAGTAGAATAATAATTGCATTAATCTAATAAAAATCTAAAAAGAAAAACGATAGAGAAACAAATTAAAATGAATACTACATATAATATATATAATGAGAGTAATACAACTAACCAATATCTTCACTTCTGAACCACCAGTTACTATACTTTGCTTTTGGACTTCACATAAATGGAATCATACAAGTTTTATATGCTTTTGTTTCTGACCTCTTTTGCTCAACAGTAGGTTCCTGAGAATCATGGTTTATATTTATTGCTGCAGAATATCACATTTATGTCACAATTTGTTCAACTACAAGTCAGTATTGGTATTGTTTCTTGTTTGAGATTAGGCTTCTGTGAATATGCTTGTATGATACTTGTGGCATGTGTATTTGCATTTCTTTGGAGTACCTAAGTAGGCTATGCCTCTAATTCAATTTTACCCATTGTCAATGTTTTTTAAAGAGTGGTTGTATCAACTTATACTCCCATCAGTTTATCAATAGCCTTACTCTTGGGTCTTATTTAAGATGTTTTTAGCTTATCCGAACATTGCAAAGTCTGTAGCCCTAGCACCCTACCATCTGATCCCGCCTGGTCCCTGAAGCTAAGCAGAGTCAATCTGGTTAGTATTTGAATGGGAGACCTCCTGGGAGGTGCTGCAGATTAAGGAGAAGAACCTGGCAACCCACTACTGAAATGGTCCACCACTGAAAACTCTGTGAATAGCAGAGAAGACCTAGCAATAATGCTGGGCATGGCACAGTGTCAGAGTGTTTCATTCTCTTGTACATAGGGTTGCTATGACGTGGACTTGACTTGAAGGCACCTAACAATAACAGTGTTGGAAAGGGAATAGCCAATGTAGAGATACTGGAGTTATCCTGTGTGATATATTCCCCAGCCTACTTTTTTCATTCATTCATTCATTCATTCATTCATTCATTTATTGATTTATTGGTCTCTCCCTCTTTTAAAAGTTTGCATTTAGATCTAGTTTACTGTATTTGACTTTTTATGTAACAACAAAAAGCAAAAAATTCACTTCATGAATCAAGTACCATGATTTTTAAAATTTAATTTTGTTATCTTGATCTTGCCAAATGCTTACCTACCAAGATTTGTTTGTTACAATAGCTACATAAGTTTTATTGCATGGATATAAGTAGTCTATTGGTAGCCATTTTATTTTATAGTAATGAAGTAAGGAACAGTCCAGCATTTTTTATTTATTTAAGTGTACATAGGATAAATTCCTAGAAGAGGAATCTTCTTGCCAAATGATAGATTAACTTAAATGTTGACAGTTATTGCCAAGTTTCCCTTCACACGTGCTCTACCAACATACACTTCCATCATCAATGAGTAAATATTTCTTTTTCTTCCCACAGTCACAAGAGAGGACGTTACCAAACTAGCTAATAATGTCTTCTAATTTTATTTTGCTTGAATTGAGTGTCTTTTCATAGATTTAATAGTCCCAGTTGTGTTTCCAGTTGTTGTTAGTATGTCTGTACCTGATCTTAGTACTCTTGTCTCTTTTATACAGTTTTATACAGTGGTTTTGCATTGTTCCCTGAATACTTTTTTCACCAATCAGCTGGCTGGAGCCCTTTTGCTCTACCAGGATAGAAGTTATGGTTAGGCAAGTAGAAGACTTTCAAATGCTAGTCTTAGTAGTTGTTCCCTTGGCATTTGACAACAGCAAGTGGTGACAGCAGACTGGGGGAAGCAGCAGCACCAAGTGGCACCTTCAAGCATTATAGCTTTTATCTAGACCAAGGAGGTTGAGATTCCTCAGCCTTATACAGCAGCCGGCATCATAGCTTTCAGGTGGGGAATAGGTATTGGAATTCCTCAGTGGCCACTGTTAGAGCTCCCAGTTCTAGGGTGTCAGAAACCCTTGGTCTTAAAGACTTGAAAGTTCTCTGAACTTATCTTTTCTGGCTCTTTGCAACCTTTTCTTTCTTCTGCTATCCATTCTTCCTGCTCTGATCATGTTCTCAAACTGTTTAGTTGCCTTTTATTGCTATGGCAACAGTCAATGTTGCCACTGTTTTTGAAAGCAACAATCATGGTGCTTCTGCTGCTGCTGCTCCTGCTCCTGCTCCTGCTGTTTCTGGTTGCTGATCTTGCAGCCTCAACTCTTCTTCAGCTCTCAAGCAGTCATCCACTTTGCTGCTTTTGGAGCTTGGTGTTCTGGCTGTTCTGTTGTCTCTGTTACTCTGCTGTTCCTTTGTTACTCCTCTGTTTCTGACATCCCTTGCCACTGCCCTCAATGCTGTTCTGCTGTCTCTACTGCTGCTTTTTTGTTAGCAGATCAGCCTGTACTACTAAAAGTAGGCAAAGACCACTAGAGAGTAGCCTTGCATTGGGCCTGATGTTCCAACACCAGGGAGTGTCGGGAGTGGCACAGGAGGGTGTCTCCTGCCTACCTCAGCTTCATTGAGCTGAACAGCCTGCTTATATAGACAGAGAAGGGGAATTTCTGCCAGTCACAGAATTGAACGCTTATGTTTGCACCAGTAACAGTAATCCCTTTTGCTCGATCACAGCAGGGGAAGTGCTTCCTCTCTGGCCTGGGTTGGTCCCAGAGTCATCTAGATTTCACTGAGGCTTGAGATGCAAAAAGTTCAGTGGAAACTGTTTGGAACTTGTACTTTCAGGAGCTGGAGTGGGTAGCAGTGGTAGTTGTCATGTGGCTTCCTTAAGGCATCTATGAACTCTTCAAAACTCCTAGCGCTAGTACAAGAGTGATTAAGCTGCCTGAGAAGTTTTTTGTCTGTCTGTCTGTCTGTGTGTTTGTTTGTTTGTTTGTTTGTTTGTTTTGTGGTACTATGGGGTTGAACCCAGGGTCTCAAATGCTAGGCAAGTGCTCCATCATTGAGCTGCACCTCCAGCCATTTTTGTTTTTTTACCTTGAGACAGAATTGTGCCAAGTTGCACAGGTTGTCTCTAGACTCAAACACATGACTCTCTTCCGTCAGCCTTCAAGTTGCTGGGGTTACAAGCATGCACCACTGTGCCAAGCAGACTGGGAGTACTTTGTTCAAAATAGCCAGGGCAGCCAGGGAGACTCTTGTTGTTGTTGTTAGGTGCCATCGAGTCGGTATCCGACTCATAGCAACCCTCTGTACAACGGGAAACACTATTTTCAGTGCTTCTCTGCTATGCATAGGGTTTTCAATAGCAGATTGATTTTTGGGAGGAGGTTGCCAGGTCCTTCTCCCAAGCCTACAGCTTCTGGTGTTCCCAGGCGGTCTCCCATCCAGGTACTAACCAGGCCCGACCCTGCTTACCTTCCGAGGTCTGACGGGATCGGATGCCACAGAGCTATGGCTGCAGGTGGGAGACTCTTAACACCTGCCAATTAGGAAGTCTACCAATATCTGTGCTTCCTTGCAGGAAAATAGATAGGCAGCAGAAAGAGAACACAGTATAAGCGTAATAATTTTTTTTAAATCTTATTAATATTAATTGATTTCAACTCCGTACCTACCACCCTGAGGAGAGGTGGTCCCTTCCCATCTATTCACATTGTGGAAACCTCATGTGTGGGAAAATTGTTGTCCTTTAAGCATCAAGTTTCTTGCAAATGTCTTTTCTCCATTTTCCATTTGTATTTTGCCTTTGTGTACTATTTTTTTCACATGGGAATATTTAGATTTTATATTTTTAAATTTATCAAACATATTTTTTGTGTGAGTGTGGTTTGTTGTTAGGTGCCGTCAAGTAGGTTCTGACTCATAGGGATCCTATGGGCCCTATGTACAACAGAACAAAACACTCCCCAGCACTGTATCATGCCCAGCACTATGTCAGTGCTCCTCTGGTATGCATAGGATTTTCAATAGGTGATTGTTTTGCAGTTCTTTCAGTAGTGGGCTGCCAAGGGCCTCAGAGAGTGTTGAGTAGCACTCTACCAACTGAGCTAAACCCACTGGGGATTAAACCCAGGGCCTTGTACTTTGTAGGCACAGGTAATAATTGTTTTCAGCCTTCCCCTCATCCCACCTCCTCAGCTCAGTCTCATACAACAGATTCCCTCTCAGTATGGCCCCCGGCCATGA
This sequence comes from Pedetes capensis, assembly GCA_007922755.1. Taxonomy (NCBI): domain Eukaryota; kingdom Metazoa; phylum Chordata; class Mammalia; order Rodentia; family Pedetidae; genus Pedetes; species Pedetes capensis. Next base: position 102,225 of record VMDO01004311.1, on the reverse strand, counting down.
TCCTATAAGAAATGGAAGGTGGGAAAGAGAGTCACTTTTCCAAGGTTAAAGCCACCAGTCAGGAAGAGCTGCTGTCTCACCAAGTCCCTGGAAGAGTTCAAGGGCTTCAAGGACTATGGGGTTGTCCTGTGGGACTACCAATCTGATGGCCAGAGCTATCTGGCTTACCTCTTTGGATGAGGTCTTAGTTTCCTCTCTGCCATGGGAAGCTGCCGCTGGAGATATGTCCTGTTCAGTTCCTCTCACTGCTCAGCTCCATTCTGCAACCTGGGAACTATCTCACAATCTCCTCTGTGCTTTCTGTGCTTTTCCAGACCTTCTTTCTTTGGAAAAGAGTCTACACATTCCTGCTCCTACTCCTTTGCTTTACCAAGCTGCACAGAGGCTGCCTTTAATCCTCCACTGGAAACTGGAAGTCTCTATTCCTATTTTTGTTAAAGAAGTTTTTGTTGTTTTTAATATCATCGTGAGGATCTATTTTATGAAACACTAAATCATCCTTTTTTGTGTGTGTTGCTCCCTGAGGATCAAGCTCGGGGGCTTCCATATGCTAGGCATGTGCTTTACTACTGAGCTACAGCCTCAGCCCTTAAAATCCTCCTTTCCTGTCATGAATCCTATGGAAATCTTATGTATTGCTTTAACTTACAATTCTAGTTCACTGTGTAAGAGTTTTACATCCTTGTTTGTGTGTTAAATCCGTTTCCTATGGTATCTTGGAATCATTGGGTTTTTTTGTTTGTTTTGTTTTTGTCTTGTTTTCTATTACAGAGCGTTGTGCTAGGCAAACTATACCACTCAGCTGTACTCCTAGCCCTCTTCATTTTGAGACAGGGTCTTGCTAAGGTGCACAGGCTGCCTTTATCCTTGAATCTGGTACTCTCCTGACTCAGACTTCCAAACTGCTGGAAGTATAAGCATCATTCTATTAAAAACTGTTTGAAACTGCTTAGTTCTTTTGGGCCTTGTACACTTTTAAGGGGAGAAAGTCTTTTAACTATTGGCTAAATTCTTCTATAAAATTGACTTTAGACATTTAGTGACAACTTTGGTAACACAGCCTTTATTAAGCAAATTGGTCAGTTGGTGTTGAGTTGAATATCTCATGCTCTGTGTCTGTGGTTATTTTCTGATATTCTTGTTTTGTGCTTTTGTATACGCGCGTGTGCACATACACACACACACACACACATTTGCTCAGCTATAGTGTCTTCACTGTAGTAAAATTTGGAAATGTGTGTTCAGATGCCTAGGTGGTACAGCTGACATTTATGGACATTTGAGCTGGGGATCCCAATTACCCCAATGGGAATGAGTCTTCTATGGGGAAACTACAGGTCACCAAGTGATTTGTCTATTCCTTTTTTTAGAAAGTCCACCCTAAGTTTATTATATTACTTGTCTTTTTAAGGCTGTAAAATTTCCAGTGAGCATTGTTTTTGCCACATCTTGTCTCATAGATTTTGATATTTCATGTTTTTATTTCTTTAAGTAGATGTTTTGCAGCTGAGGTTTTGGTTTCTATATTGACCTAAGTGTTCTATAAGAGAGAATTATTTAATTTCCAGGTGCTGCAGTACTTGTTGATTTTCATCATAATTTTCTTATTCTAATTTTATTACTGTTTTTGGACTTTTTGTGATGCTGGGGTAATTTCATTGCTTTTAGTTAGACAAGTCAATTTAAATTTTTGCATAGTTTTATTATGAAATATTTGGTTACTAACAACAACATGAGTGTTAGAGAATTATTTGAAAACTGTTTTTTAGTTGGTAGAGAGTTTTATGTATCAATTAGATCAGCTTTATCAATTACATTATTTTGAATACTCAGCAAGTTTGTCTGTCTGCTTTTTGATCTGGCATCTTACCATATACAGTCTGTATTTGTAGTTCTAAAGGGTTAAACCCAGTACTTTGTGCATGCTAGGCAAGTGTTCCACCACTGAGTCACACCTCTAGCTCCCTTATATTTTTTATTTTGAAACAGTCTCCCTCACCAAGTTGCCCTGGCTGCTTCTGGCCTCAAACTCCAGATCCTCCTGCTTCAGCCTCAGGAGTACCTGGAATTACAGGGTGTCCCATGGTTTCCAATTCTCTTTCCTATTGTTTTTGTCTTCTTTGTCTATGTGTTTCTTCAGATATTTTGGAAGGTTTATAGTTGGTTTTGAGTTTTAGTAATTTTTTTTTTTTTTTAATGAGTCTCACTGTGTAGCCCAAGCTGGCCTCAAATGTGCAGTGTTCCTGCATCATTCTCCAGAGTGCTGGGATTGTAGATGCATGCTACCAAGCCTAGCCTAATGATTACTTTTATAACTATATCTTTAATGTATCTAATCATTTCCACTCCCACCCCCCAAGTATCTATTGCTACTCCAAGCAATTTAGGAACTTGTACTTCCTTTCCTCTGCCCATTCTCTCTCCTCTTGGCCATTTAGGTTAGGTATTTTATTTTTAGTCCTTCTGTGGGTTACGATTAGCATTGTTAATTGCATTTAGATTACAGTTTATGGATTTTTATGGCTTTAAAGATCTTTTTGACTGCTGTAGTATAAAGAGATCAGTACACTTACATTATATTGAGTTTGTCTCCCTTCCTACTTCTAAAATCTTTACATTTTATTTTATAATATAGTACCCATTGTTCCTTTTAGATTTTGTCCTGAAGTGTTTTCAGTGCTCACTGTTTTTACCATTTTCTATATTTTTCTTACCTTAACAAAGGTGGTCCTCTAGTATTTCTTGAAGAAGGGATTATGAGACCTATATTTACTACAAGGTTGAAAATATTCATAGGCCTCAGGTTTGTTTTTTAGATAAACCACAATTTTAATCAGACTCTCCAAAGTATATAATGAATATGTTAATTGCTTCTAAAGTGTATATTATCCTTTATAGAATGGTCTTATTATTTCATTTTTCTTTTATGCTTTTTTTCATTCCTTTTCTTTCTTTCTTTTTTTGAGACCGGGTCTCACTAATTTACACAGACTGCCTCTGGTCTCGAACTTGTCTCCACCTCCATAGTCACTAGGATTACAGTTGTGCACCACTACACCCAGCTTCATCTTTTCTTTACGGTTCTTTAGTTGCTACTATTGTTAGGTGCCATTGAGTTGTTGGTATCCAAAGCGATCCTATGCACAACCTGTGAAACAGTATTGTTAATGCTTCTCTCCTATTCATAGGATTTTCAGTAGCTGATTGTTTTTTGGGAGTGGGCTGCTGTGTCCTTCTCCTAAGCCTGTATTTGATATTTTAGGCATAGTGTCACCTTTTTGATTTTTCAAGTTTGCCATCTAGCTGTTTACCGGTACTTGTGAGTTGAACCCAGGACCTTGCACATAATTTGCAAGTGCTCTATCTACCACTTGGCTGCACCCTCAGCTCAGTTTTAAATATTTTTGTTGAGGCAGGATCTTGCTAAATTATGCAGGTTGCTTCTGGCCCGGAACCTCCAATCCTCCTGCCTCCACCTCCCCAGTTGGTGGGATTGTAAGTGTGAGCCACCATGCCTGGCTGATTTTTCAAGTTTAAATATTGAAAGTCTTTGTTTTTCTTGGCAGTATCTTCAGTAATTTTCTTTTTTAATCCTTCATTTTACCTGATACTGTTAATTCTGTTTAATGCATTTATCTTGGCTGTTAAAGCTTGACTTACATTTCTCTGTGTTTTCTCTGGTGTCTCCAGTGTGGCCTTCAATTCAGTGATTTGTTTGTTTCTCTTCTGCTCATTTCCTGAGCAGTGCCAACTCATTTTGTGTCTCTGTTTATTATCTTTTAAACCATTCAGTCTTTGCATTGAGAAGTTTTTTAGCTATGTTTTTGGGAACAAATTTGGTCATAATTCCTATTTGATCCAGAGGTAGAGTCTATCAGCCTTTCACTTCCTATACTCCTTTTTTTGTTTTCTCACACAAGGTCTCTCTATACATATGCAGCCCAGGCCTGCTTGGAAGTTGCTCTGTAGCCCAGCCTGGCTTCAAATTCACTATCTTTTTGTCTCCACCCCCAGAGTGCTAGGATTACTGGTATGTGCTACCACCTCCTGTTGGTTTCCTTTATTCTTCTTAATCTTTTTTTTTTTTTTTTTTTTTTTTTTTTTTTTTTTTTTTTTTTTTTTTTTTTTTTTTTTTTTTTTTTTTTTTTTGTCTTATAATAATTTAGTGGAGATTTCTTGCTGATGGGTTTTTAAAGAGTTTTGTTCATTTCTGAATGAGTTAAGTTGAATTCTTTGTAGGGAACAGTTAGGAAAGAGGGCAGGACAGTGGTTCCTGGAGAGCAGGAAGTCACCCAGGGTTGCAGAGGAAACCTGCTACAAAACAGAATTAGTACACGTGAAATTGGGAAAGAGATACCTTATTTTTTTCTTTTTCTTTAGACAAAATTCAGCATAGCTTTTTGTCTAGCCTTTTGCTTGGTTATTGGCTAGTTAAGGATGTCATATAGATAAATTTCATAATACTCCGCTCCTTGGTTTCATGTAGGGCCCAGGTAGGTTTGTGTCGCCTACCCAGGCTTCCACAGGGCAGATGGAGTTCTTCCTGTCTGCTCAATATCTCTGCATCAGTGGGTGTTGTCACTCCACTTGGTCCAACTCAATCCAATTTTTGTTCCTCACAGGCTCCTTGCACGTTTGGCAGGGCAGTGGTGGTTGTTTCCTAGTGTCGTTGAGGTGTGGAGAGTAATTTGTTACGTTTGCCTTGTTGTGTTTGGTTGGTTTTAAGAAGGAGCACTAGTCAGGATGAGTCCTTCTTTCTCAGAGGCCAGTGCTGTTCTTATTTACATCACTGTGCAGACATAGAGCAAGTGTTTTGCCTGCAGATAATTTGGGGCCCACTTTAACCATTAGTAATACTGTTTTTTGGGTTTTATGGTTGGGTTGGTTTGGTTTTTCTTTCTTTCTTTCTTTGAATGTTATTTATGGGTTGAGCCCAGGGACTCACACATCCTTTGGAAGTTCTCTACCACTAGGCTGCATCTCTAGCCCATTTTTTATGTTTTACATTGAGATAGGGTCTTGCAAAGTTGCACAGGCTGCCTTTGGCCTCAAATTTGTGATCCTCCTATCTCAGCTTCCTGAGTTGCTGGGATTAGAGATTTGCACCACTGTGCATGGCCTCAGTAATACTGTTTTCTAAAATGAATGATGATGATCTTTGCATTTCTGTAAAAGTTCAGCAAAATATGTAGAAAAAGTAGATTTCCTTTCTCATTTCATCACCCACCCTGTCCCACTGATGATCAAGCATTTGCTTTTGCATTTTCCTAGATTTTATTCACACACGCACCTCCCGTAAGACGTTTCTGTCTCATACCTGTGTTGTTAAGTTCTTCCTTCTTTTCTTATTTTGTTTGTTCATTTTGAGACAGGATATCACTATGTCCATATCCCAGGATGACCTCAAGCTCGCAGTTCTCTGTGCAAGCCTCCTGAATGCTGAGATTACAAGCATGCACCACCACACCTACCTTTTTTCAAAAGTTTCTAACTCACCTTGTTGTTGTTAGGTGCCGTCGAGTCGGTATCCGACTCATAGCGACCCTCTGTACAACAGGGGAAACACTATTGTCAGTGCTTCTCTGCTGTTCATAGGGTTTTCAATGGCAGATTGATTTTTGGGAGGGGGTTGCCAGGTCCTTCTCCCAAGCCTACAGCTTCTGGTGTCCCAGGTGGTCTCCCATCCAGGTACTAACCAGGTCTGACCCTGCTTAGGGTCCGAGATCTGATAGGATCTGATGCCACAGGGCTATGGCTGCAGGCTAACTCACCTTAGTCTCACCAAATAAATGGAAGTATGCTTTATCTATTATTCCTTTTTTTATTGCTGCAAGGTACCGCATTTTTGAAACATAAACAACTCTTAATGTTTCAAGTATTTAGATTGCCTTTCAGCCATATCATCTTTTTATTTGCTATTAAATAATGCTACAGTCAACACACTTTTGTCTTTGAGTTGTTTGCTTCATTCATTTGACTCTTGATTATTTTCTAATTGCTCTCCACCCAATCTGCATCAGTTTTCCCCGTTTTATCATTGTTTCAGGTCACGGTAATGATTCCTTATTGTTCTCTTATTTTTCATTTCCTTGATTATTACTGAGTGTGTTAGTTTTCTGTCTTTGCAAAATCGTATCTGAGGAAAACAACAGGAGAAAAATTTATTTTGTCTCAGGTTATCAGAAGTTTCAGTTTATTGTCTCTTGACTTGTTTCTGGGACTGTGGTGCAAGGAGTTGGAAAAGGAAAGCTGCTCACCTCCTGGCAGCCAGGAAACAGAGAGGCAGAGAAAGGAAAGGACCAGGAAAAGAGGTAGTCCTCAAGGACATTCCTGTAAAAACACATTCCGTTTAACTAGGTCCAACCTCTTACAGTTTTCATCCCTTCTCAGTACTCCTTTTGACCATGAATTCCTCAAAGAGTTAATTTGTTAATGAAATGAGAGCCTTAACGATTCAGTCACTTCCCCAACACGCCACATCTTAACATTGCGGCATTGGGGACCAAACCTTCATCAACACATGGCCCTGGGAGACACTTAAGATCTAAACTATAAAATACACATTTTCCACTTATTCTCGGTGTATCTGTGATATGCTGCTGGTCACGTAGTGTGTCAGGCTTATTATTGGATTGGATATTCATAAGTTTATAGGTATCTATGCATTATAGTTATTATGCCTGTTTGTTAGGTATCGGTTATACACATACATAAATATAAACTACATTTTTAATATTTTATGTTTAGAGTTTTTAACAATTTTGAAAATGGAAATATTTGTTTAGACTAACTTTGGAAATGAAAATATTTAGGATATTTTCTAGTATTCTAATAGAATTTCTAATATTCTGTTTATTAGAAAATATACCAAGTATTTTCATTTCTTATGTTGTCTATTTCTTGTATAAGAATTGTCATGCTCTGAATAATACACTACTGAGTGACCAATGGATCGTTGATGAAATCAAATTGGAATTTAAAAAATTCCTACAATCAAATGATGATGAAAACACATCATACCAAAACATATGGGATACAGCAAGGGCAGTTTTAAGAGGGAAATTTATAGCCTTAAGTGCCTTCATCAATAAAATAAAGAAGAGCCAAATAAATGATGTAATGACTCAGCTTAAGACACTAGAAATCCAACAAAAAAACAATCCTAAAAGGAACACACAAAAGGAAATTACAAAAATAAAGGGAGATATATCTCAATTAGAATCCAAAGAGATAATTCAAAAAATTAATAAGACTAAGAGCTGGTTCTTTGAAAAGATTAATAAAATAGACAGCCCTCTGGCTAACCTCATCAAAAAGAAAAAGGAAAAATCTAACATAGTACGGATTATGAAAGACAACAGGTCCATAACCACTGACTTCAACGAAATACAAAAAATTGTCAGGGGTTACTACGAGAGACTGTATTCCCAAAAATATGAAAATGCAGAAGAAATAGACAAATTTATTAACATGTGTGACCTACCAAAACTAACCCCAGAAGACACAACTGACTTAAACAAGCCCATTACCTATACAGAAATAGAAAAGGTAATTAAAAGTCTCCCAACAAAGAAGAGCCCAGGTCCTGATGGATTCACAGCAGAATTTTACCAAACTTTTAAAGAAGATATAATACCTGTCTTCCTCAAATTATTCCAAAAAATAGAAAAGGAGGGAACACTCCCAAATACATTCTATGAAGCAACCATCACCCTGCTACCTAAACCAGGGAAAGATTCATCTACGATAGAGAAGTATAGACCCATCTCCCTTATGAATCTAGATGCAAAAATATTTAATAAAATTCTGGCAAACAGAATCCAGCAGCATATAAAAAAGATTATCCACTATGACCAAGTGGGATTTATACCACAGATGCAAGGCTGGTTTAATATACAGAAATCAATCAATGTAATCCAGCATATCAAGAAACTGGCAAACAAAAACCACATGATCATCTCAATTGATGCTGGAAAGGCCTTTGACAAAGTGCAACACCTTTTCATTATAAAAATGCTGGAGAAGATAGGTATAACAGGCAAATACCTTAATTTCATAACAGCCATTTATGACAAACCTATAGCCAACATTTTATTAAATGGAGAATAACTGAAACCATTTCCTCTTAGATGTGGAACAAGACAAGGATGTCCTCTCTCTTCTATTCTATTCAACATAGTAATTGAAGTCCTGGCAAGGGCAATCAGACAAGAGAAAGAAATCATAGGGATACAGATTGGCAAGGAAGAGGTCAAATTATCCTTACTTGCAGATGATATGATTTTATACCTGAAAGACCCCAAAACCTCAACCAGAAAACTGGATCTAATTAACTCCTTCAGCAAAGTTGCAGGCTACAAAATTAACACACAAAAATCAATAGCTTTTCTTTACACCAATTCCAAACAGGAAGAAAAGGAAATTTCAGGAAAAATGCCATTCATGATAGCCCACCAGAAAATTAAATACCTTGGAATCAATCTAACCAAAGACCCTTCAGATCTCTACAAGCAAAATTTCAAAACATTAAAGAAAGAAATAGCAGAGGACACTGAAAAATGGAAAGAGCTCCCCTGCTCCTGGATAGGGAGAATTAATATTGTAAAAATGGCTATCCTACCAAAAGCAATCTATAGATTTAATGCAATACCCATTAAAATTCCACTGACTGACTTTACAGAAATAGAAAAAATGATCCAAAAATTCATATGGAACCACAAAAGACCACATATAGCCAAAACACTTTTAAGCTGCAAAACTAGTGCAGGTGGAAACACAATTCCTGAATTCAAGCTATACTACAGAGCAGTGGTTGCAAAAACAGCTGGGTACTGGCACAGAAATAGGCCCGAAGACATCTGGAAAAGAATAAAAGACCCAGAAATACCTCAACACACCTATAGCCACCTGATTTTTGACAAAGGAGCAAAGCAAGTAAACTGGAAGAAGGACAGCCTCTTCAACAAATGGTGCTGGGAAAAATGGTCATCCACATGCAGAAAAATGAAAGCTGACCCGCATCTCTCGATATACACGAGAGTTAACTCAAAATGGATAAAAGATCTCAACATAAAACCAGAAACTTTAAAACTTATAGAAGGCAAGATAGGCAATACACTCCATCATATAGCCATAGGAAAGTGTTTCCTTAATAGGACTCCAATTGCTCAAGAAATTGCAACAAGAACAGATAAGTAGGATCACATGAAATTAAAAAGCTTCTGCACAGCAAAAGAAATAATTAACAGAGTCAAGGAAGCCCCCATGGAATGGGAAAGAAATCTTTGCATTTTATACATCAGATACAGATCTAATTACTATAATTTATGAAGAACTCAAGAAAAAAACTCCCCAAAAAACAAATAACCCAATATGCAAATGGGCAAAGGAACCGAGTAGACAGTTCTCAAATGAAGAGGTCCATAAAGCCATGAAGCACATGAAAAAATGCTCAGTATCCCTAGCCATTAGGGAAATGCAAATTAAAACAACTCTGAGATTTCACCTTAAAGAAGTAAGAATGGCCAAGATCAATAAAACAAATAACAACAAATGCTGGAGAGGGTGCGGGGGAAAGGGGAACACTCTTACATTGTTGTGGAGCTGTAAATTGGTCCAACCACTGTGGAAATCAATATGGAGGTATCTTAAAAAACTGAAAATAGATCTACCATATGGTCCAGCTATAACACTACTGAGAATTTACCCAAAGGGAGATGGGTCATCATACCACAGAGACACCTGCATCTCCATGTTCAATGCAGCACTTTTCACAATAGCAAGGATATGGAATCAACCAAAGTGCCCTTCAACAGAAGAATGGATAAAAAAACTATGGTACATATACACAATGGAATACTACTGAGCAATCAAGAAAAATGAAATAAGGTCATTTGCAGCAAAATGGATGGAATTAGAGAAAATTATTTTAAGTGAACGAACAAGCTCAGAAAGAGAAACACCACATGTCACTCATATGTGGGAGCTGAATCAAAATTATAAGAAGGAAAAATCCTATTCAAAGGTTGGATCAAAATAAAAGGAAAAAAAAAAAGCTAAGAATGGTGTCAATATAAGTGGTCTAGAAAATGCACGCAATTGTTCTAACAAGATAAAAACAGATCACTACAGGGAAAGTCTGTATCTTAAAACAGAACTGGAACCCAAGGACATATAGAAAAACATTACCAAGTAAAAGATAGAGAAGTCTTAGATGGGGAGGGTGGGAGGGAGGGGGAAGCATACAAGAGGGTAAGGGGGAACCTATAAGAATAATGTACATCAAAATGCATATATGGAAATGTCACAATGAAAAGCATGTCAGAATGAATCACATTAAGGTGTACATTTAAAATTTCCAATTAAAAAAAAAAAAAAGTCATCCTCTCTACAAGTACTGTTAAGGAATTCTGGCTTTAGCTGGGTGCCATGACACACACCTGTAATCCCAGCATCTCAGGAGGTTGTGGCAGGAGGATTGAGAGTTTGAGGATAGAGGCAGCATACACAATTTAGCAAAATAAAAATAACAAACAAAAAATGTGGATTTTTAATGATATGATTCAAAAGCAACTTATCGACATCTCTAGCCTATAGAAATCATCCTTTTTAAATTTAAAATTTTTTAAATTTAGTTATTTTTACCCAGGCTGGTCTGGAATTTGATATGTAGCTCAGGCTGGCCTCTGCCTCATACAAATATACCGGATTAAGATTATTTTATTTCTTCTTTATTAGGATACTAGATAACTCTTGCTGCATTTATCTTAGCTAGCCTATGACAACTTGAAGAATAATCATTTTGTATCCATTCTTTAAGATACCTGTTTCCTATTCCACCTTATTAATTGTCCCCATATCATTACTCTTAAAGCATGCATTTGGTCATATCCTTCCCTGTTAAAAGAGTACCTCAGGACTTTTTTTTGGTGGTACTGAGGGGCTGAACCCAGGGTACCACTGAGTTGTACCCCCATTCCCCTTTTTATTTTTTACACAGGCTGCTCCTGGCTTTGAACCTTCGATCCTCCAGCCTCTGCCTCATGTGTCGCTGAAATCACAGGCCTGTGCTACCATGCCCAGCCTCTTCAGATCTTTGTTTTCTGAGTAAAGTCTTTTTTGGGGACAGATGTATCTCCCTATTCAGCCCAGGTGGCCCTTAAACTTTTGATCCTCCTGCCTTTGTCCCCCCAGTGTTAGAATTGTATCTAAAGTACAACTCCTTCTTTACTGTTATGTTAGTATTTTTTAAGTCTTTCATCATCAGGCTCTCTCTTTTCTCACTTTTCTCTAAGCTGTTTGTTCTGAAGCAGTGGTATTTTACGTTTTCACAGCTTTGTTCTAGCCTTTGAAATTCTTCTTTTCCTATCTTCGTCCATATTCTCTTCAAACCACCATAATTTAATGCTCTCATCTTCAGAAAGCCTTTACTCTTTTCTGTTTCTCTTGTGACTTATATCTCCCATGTAACAACATAGTTAGAATGATTTGTTTTTATTTCCTAGTGAACTAATCTTTTGTGTCAGAGGACTTATCTTATATCTCCTCCATTGCTTTCTAGTAGTTCATACTTGATATTTTTTATGCTTTATTATTTGGAATTGACTTTCTAATATTTCTAAACATATTTCACTGTTAACATAAAGTATTTCCAAGACTCTGATAACTTTTCAGAATTGTACATCAATCTAGAAGTTGATAATGTATTAAGTTTTTATTTAGCTTTTGCCTTTTGAACAAAAAAATTGGTTGCTTTTTTGAGGTGAGTTCTTGGTATGCAGCCCAGGCTGGCCTCTAACTTGAGATCTTCCTTTCTGAGCTTCCCCTGTGATGGGATTACAAGCAGGAGCCACCATGCCTGCCTGCAAAAATTGTTTTACATCAATATGTCCACGTTGAAACAACACTTTAAAGGATGGTCTGAGATGACCTCTAAGGCAATTAGTCAAACTATTAGTATCTTCACTGTTCAACTTCTTTCCTCTGATACTGGATGTTGAACCCAGAGCCAGGCACATGCTTGGCAAGTGCTTGGCTACTAAGCTATACTTTTAGCCTCCTTTTTAGACTTTATTTTGAGCTGGTGCTGTGGCTCATGCCTGCAATCCCAGTGACTCAGGAGGTAAATGCAGGAGGGTCACAAGTTCTAGGCCAGGGGCAGCCTGCTTATCTCAGTGATATCCTGACTCAAAATAAAAAATTAAAAAAAAAAATGCCTTGAGGGATCAGCCAAGTGGTAGATCACTTGCTAAGTATATGTGAGGCCCTGGGGTTCAACGTCATAAGTATGCCAAAAAATTTTTTTGAGACAGGGTTTGGCCTGGAACTTGTGATCCTTCTTCTCTAGCCTTAGTTTCTAGGGTTATTAGGTATGTGCCACAGTGCCCCACTGTTCTATTTTTCTTTCTTTCTTTTTTTCATTTCTTTCTTTTTGCAATACTGGGGTGTTAAACCCAGGACCTCACACATGCTTTGAAAATGCTCTACCACTGAGCTGCACCCTTAGCCCATTTTTAACTTTTTTATTTCAAAACAGGGTCTCGCTAAGTTTCACAGGCTATCTCTGGCCTTGAACTTGTAATCCTCCTGCCTCACTGTTCTATTTTATAGAGGTGGCATGCTCTAGAATTCTTCTGTCAACCATTTGATTGAAAACCTGCTCAAAAGCACATTAGATTTCGTATCCTGTATTTTATTGGCATGAACAGTAGGATAAACAGTTCTTTAAAATTTTTTTCTAGTGTTAGAGTGCTTGGCTAGCATGCCCAAGGGCCTGGGTTCAGTGTCCAGTACCACCAAAATAAAACACCACAACAAACACTGCTTTCTTTAAAATGTATGTTGAATTGCAAACCAGCTGTGGGGGCAAATCCTGTAATTTCAGCAGTCAGAGGCTGAGGCAGGAGGATCATAAGTTTGAAGCCAGCCTGGGCTATATGAGATCCTGTCTTTAAGCAAAAAATAGTGCTGAGAACACATTCTCACAGCAAGTATGTATCATATGTAAACTTGTGCACACAAACCATTGCTCTTTTTTATTGTGTTCTTTTTTGTTTATCAATATAGGAAATGTATGAAGTTGCCAAGAAACTTTGTTCTTTTTGTGAAGGTCTTGTCCATGATGAACATCTTCAACACCAAGGCTGGGCAGCAATCATGGCCAATCTGGAGGACTGTTCAAATTCATACCAAAAACTACTTTACAAGTTTGAAAGTATTTATTCAGATTATCTGCAATCCATAGAAGACATCAAGTTAAAACTTACTCAGTATGTTTATCATTAAGTAGATAAAAATTGTTTGATTTACCTAGTACCAAAAAAAAAAAAAAAAGATAGTTGTATAAAATACTTTTGAAATTTATCAGTAGTTTTGGTCACTGTATGGTTATTTCTTAGAGGCCACATTTATTTAAATAAGATTTGGTGGGTTTTGTTTAGGTTTGTTTTGTTTTGTTATTTTTCAGACAAGATCTGGCTTTGTAGCCCAGACTGGCCTTAAACTCTTGATTATCCTGCCTCAGCCTCCTGAATGCTGTGATTACAGGTGTGCACCACTAAACATAGAGTCACAGGGTTTATTCTTTCGTCATAAGGCCATGCTATGTCAACTGTAGGTTTTAATAGGTTTATAAATTTATAAAGTTATAATGTATACATTGTGATTAATTTTGTTTTATCAAATATAATAATATATTATGAATCTCTCACATTTCTTTTTCTTGGGGGCAGGTGGGGATGGAGCATTGTTTGTTTGTTTGTGGTCTTATGGTTTTCTTTTCCTTTTTCTTTTTCTTTTCTTTTTTTTTTTTTTTTTTTTTTTTTTTTTTTTTTTTTTTTTTTTTTTTTTTTTTTTTTTTTTTTTTTTTTTTTTTTTTTTTTTTTTTTTTTTTGAGACAAAAAAGTTCCAAGCTGTCCTGATGGCCTCAGACTCACATTGATCCTCCTGCCTCAACTCCCTAGTACTCGAGCTACCTGCATGCACCACCATATATTGCTCTTGATGGTTTTAATTATGAAAAAGGCTCAATGTACTTCTGAAATTATTTATAAAACTATGAATCTTTGCCTATTTCTTGCCCATTAAAGGACAGGTAAAATGTAAATATAAGATGGTGGTGCACAGCTATAATCCCAGCAATGCCAGAGGCAGAAGCAGGAGGATCATACGTTTGAGGCCAGAGGCATCTTGTGTAACTTAGTATAACCTTTTCTCAAAATAAATAAATAAAATAATAATAGGCTAGGGGTATAGCTCAGTGGTAGGTTGTTGGCAAAGCATGGATGAGGCCCTGGGTTCAACCTTCCAGTACCACAAAGGAAAAAAGATAAAGATGTAAAAATAACATATCTAATAGAAATACAAAAGTTAATGTGGTATACTCCTTTAGTCCCCAAGACTCAGGAGGCAGAGGCAGAGGCTGGAGGATTGAGGCCAGAGGTAGCCTGTGTAACTTAGTGAGACCTTGTCTCAAATTAAAAAAGGGCTGAGGGTGCAGCTCAGTGGTAGAGTGATTGCAGAGTATGCTCAAGGCCCTGGGTTCAGCCTGCTAGTACAATACATACATAACTAACTAACAAAATAAATAAATAGGAATAGTCTCTTTAAAGTTTATTGTAGTAACTTTTTTCCAAGTGGAAACTGCACCATTCATTTTACATATGGTTTCATGAAATTAAGATTCCTTGTTTTCTTCATGCCTTTTAACAGCTTACATCTATTTTCAAGGTGCAATGCACATAAGAGTTATCCTAAGATTAGGGTTGTTAATTTTATCCTGTGCTTTCTTTGTCCTTTTTGTTTTTTGGTGGTGCTGAGGATTGAGCCCAGGGCCTTTCGCATTCTAGACAAGGACTGAACTACATCCCCAGCCTTCGATACATTAAATATATTTGACTGAGTTAAAATGTTACAATCTAAGGGACTACTGTGGTGAATCTTTGTAAATTTGAATTTTTGTTTGATAAAAGATTTTATTTGAAAAAGATTTGATGAAAGCCCAGTGTCCAATTGTTTAGAGTAATCTAGCTAGCTTTACTATAAATTGCTATTTTAATATTAATGAGGACCTTCTCTCTGCTAAATTATACTTCTTTTAGTAAACCATAGCTAGTTTGTGTATGGATGATGTAAAAGATGGTACGATTTGTGTCTGTGATAATAAAGTATGATTTTATTCAAAGATGCTAATTCATTAGTAGAGTAGTCTCATTATTTTACTGACAGATCTTTTGTATTTTAAGTTTAGGAACTGCGGTTTCAGTAATGGCCAAGATTCCACTGTTGGAGTGCCTAACCAGACAGAGTTACAGGGAGTGTTTGGGACGACTGGATTCTTTAACTGAACATGAAAGCTCAGAAAAGGCTGAGATGAAAAGATCCACTGAACTGGTGCTCTCTCCTGATATTCCTAGAACAACTAATGCATCCTTATTAACCTCATTTCACAAGTCAGTGGAACATGTAGCTCCAGATACCACAGATGCTGAAAGTGGCAAAGAAATTAGGGAATCTTGTCAAAGTGCTGTCCAGGAAGATGAAACTTCAGTGGATGCTAAAGACAGTGAACTGCCTTTTTTTAATGTTTCTTTGTTAGACTGGATAAATGTTCAAGATAGACCTAATGATGTGGAATCTTTGGTGAGGAAGTGCTTTGATTCTATGAGCAGGGTAAGTAATGTTAATGTGATATTTCTGTGACATTCGCTTTATATTATGTAATGGTTTAATAGGTATGTTATGGAAACCTTATGTCTTACATTGAAACTTTGTAGGTTGAATCAAATTATTTAACTCACAATGCTATTTATGAATTGACTGTAAATTTGTGAAGATTATTTGAGACTATAGGCAAAATTTCAAGTACAATGAGATACTATACAATAAGCACACAACAAATTATATAGGTGTTTCTCCCCCTAGTATTGCAGGTTGAACCCAGGGTCCTGTGTATTGTATGCAAGTACCTAAGCCTACCCTCACCTCTCTTAATTTTTAAAATTTGAGACAGGGCCTTGCTCAGTTGCACAGGCTGCCTCTTGATTGTCCTGCATCAACCTTTTAAGTATGTGGGATTGCCATAGCGATCAGCATTAGAAAAGTATTGAGTGATTAAGTCAGGAGTAAACCACCTGCATCGAAAAGACATGAAATATTTCCATCACCCAGAAAGCCTTTTTCTAATCATTATCTACCTAGAGAGAAGCTCTTTTTGACTCTTTAAAGAAGAAATTTTAAATACTGTATCTCATTTATAATTTAAACTTAAGACATTGTGGTTTTAGGTGTATTTAATAATTAACCATTGGGAGAAGGACCCGGCAACCCACTCCCAAAAACCAATCCGCCATTGAAAACCCTATGAACAGCAGAGAAACACTGACAATAGTGTTTCGCCTGTTGTACGCAGGGTCGCTGTGGGTCGGATACCGACTGGACAGCACCTAACAACAACAACAATAATAATTAACCATGGGAATAAGTATCCATATCTGACCTACAAATTGATATTAAGTATTTGAAGTTAGAAAGGAAATTAAATAATGTCTTAAAGGTTTCTGTTGTCAGAGTATGATGGCTAAAATACTTGGACTTTTCTTTAGGGTACTCACCTAGAAAAGAGATTTGATCCTTGACTCACTGCTTAGATAAAGCAAACACATTGCCTGGAATACAGCACACACTTCCCTTGTGTAAGTTAGTTATAAGACATAGTAGAATGGGAAACTGTTAAAAATCTAGGGTTCTTAATTCTTTTCAGTACCTATTTCCTTGATGACATCCAAGTTAAGGAGTTTTCGAGGACAGAGGAGTATGTAATATGTTGTTATTGTTAGGTGCCATTGAATCGGGTCCAACTCATAGCTACCCTAAGTACAACAGAACAAAACACTTTCTGACACTATGCCATGCTCGGCACTATTGTCAGTGGTTCTCTGCTATTCATAGGGTTTTTAGTGATAGATTGTTTCAGGAGTGGATTGCCAGGTCCTTCTCCCTTGCCTGCAACATCTGGTATTCCCAGGCA
Source organism: Pedetes capensis (assembly GCA_007922755.1). Taxonomy (NCBI): domain Eukaryota; kingdom Metazoa; phylum Chordata; class Mammalia; order Rodentia; family Pedetidae; genus Pedetes; species Pedetes capensis. The sequence goes on along the minus strand of VMDO01004311.1, from coordinate 85,199 downwards.
GTCTCCCATCCAAGGACTAACCAAGCTGACCCTGGTTAGCATCTGAGATCAGGCAGGATTGGACGCTAGGGTGCTATGGCTGCAGACATGTATATTATTCAGAAGTTACTGCCAAAGCAGAGTGAAAGCTTAAACTGTTGACATTTTGGTAATCCCAGAATTCCATTTATGATTATGGGTAATCAACCACATGATTGTAATCAGGATAAAGTGTCATTTTTTTAATAATTAAAATTGTGCCAGGTCGGGCACAGGGGCTCATGCCTATAAGCCCAGCAGCTTGGGAGGTGGAGACAGGAGGATCACAGGTTCAAGGCCAGAGGCAGCCTGTGTAATTTAGTGAAACCCTATCTCAAGATAAAAAATAAAAAAATAAAAGATAGACTGGGGATATAGCTCAGTGGTAGAGCACTTGCAAAGCATGTATAAGGTCCTGGGTTCAACCCCAAAGTGCCGCAAACCAACCTAAGCAAAACAAAAATCAGTGCCAGAAGTCAGAACCATTTTATAGATTATAACAGAAACCTGAAATTGGCTTTGAGTTTCCATGCAATGCAAAATGTAACTTTTATTTGTTTTGTATGACAAGAAGAAACAGTGATCATTTTCTGGCTAAATAATGAATATTCCCAACTATTTATGCCTACAGAAAATACAAGTTAGTTGTGCTACTGTTACTAAAGGATCACACTTGGTTTCTCAGAGGTTAATTTTTTTAAATACGTAACAAAGCAAGAACTGACCATTATATTGTGAAAGCAAAATGCAAACTTTCATTTGGTTATGCTCGTTTGGTGTAAAATTAGTGAACATGACATTGCTGCAGCACTCATCAGTTACATGTGCACATTAGATGAAAAATATACTTTCTATTCTAACAGTTAAAACCCATTTTAAAATAATTCCTTTCCCTCCCTTCCTCCCTCCCCCGCCCCTCCCTCAAGGGCAGCCCTCATCTGCCCCCCCGCCCCCATGCGCAGCCTGCGCTTGCTCTCTTGCGCACGTTGTCTCCTGCTCTCTCTCTCACTCTCGCTCTCTCGCTCTCGCTCTCTCGCTCGTCCTCCTCTTTTTTTGCAATGCTGGAGGATTGAACAAACCCAGGACTTTGTACATGCTAGGGAGGTACGCTATCACTGAGTTGCACCCTACACTATCCCCTTTTGTATTTTTTGAGACAGGGTCTTACTGTGTTGCACAAGCTATCTCTATAGTCGAACTTGCAATGCTCCTGCCTTAGCCTCCTAAGTATCTGGAATTATAGATGTATGCCATGGTACCCAGCTTCTTATTTTACTTATTTTTTTAATGGTATTTGCTGTTCTACAAATGGGGCGTATTACATAATGAATGGTGAATGGTATTTTGAAATGATGTTTTTGTTTAATATTTTCATCAGTAGATTTGTGGCATTTTTCTGAAGATTGAACTGAATATGAGATTTTCACTGTGGTCAGAAACATCCTTTTTATCTCAAATTTAGTAAGCAGTTACTCATCTCATAGCACTAGCCCTTTGCCAGGGAAGTAATTTTTAAAATGTGCCAAAATTTGATGCTTTTTTGTGAAATCAAATTCTGTTTAAAGCCATCCATTTCTCATATTAATCCCATTTGCAGTGGTACCCCTATTATGTATTTCCAAGGGCAAATGCAAGTGTCTTTCCCAGGAAATTAGTGGAGACATAGATATTGTGCAGTTTAGGATTGGAATCACAGAGGCTGAAGTCCCCCAATGGACATTGATTTGTTACTCTTGTTATCCATAATAAGTTAGCAGTTTGAGTCCCCGGTTTTGTTTGCGTGGCATGATAGATACTGGTTTTGTCAGTTGTCTCCCAGTTTTTATCTATCGGTAATATTTTATAAATGTTGCAACACTTTTTAGACTCACTTTCTTAGATACTAGTGTGTTCCTGCTAGAATGACTCTCTAGTGTTCTAATTTCAGAGTATACTATAAAAGGCAAATTGCTTCATGCTTCTGATTATTAATAAATTAGAAATGTGTGCATGTAGCTCATTTCTAAGATGCACAGATCAACATTATTGAATGTTAGTATTTTTTTCAGTCAACTTGTGATCTTACGGAAAATTTTTGCTTAAGGAAAGGTTTTATAACCTAGAGGGTAAAACACAAAGTTTTATAATTTCTTCTATAAGGCAACAGTGTTAATTGTTGGATGTGTAGATATCAAAGACAAGTAAGAATAATTGTAACACTAAGTATTAGCTACCAGAAGTTTGCTAAATAATTATTATAACTCTATGGTTTAAATGTATTATCTATGAAAATATTCAAAGACTTTCTCTGGAAATTTTAATTTTTATTGCATGTAGACAAATAGAATAAAATTCAATACACTAATGTTTTCAGAAATTATGTAGCATGATCTGTAATTCAAGTCAAACTTTTCTTTGTTCACATCACTTGTACTGGTGAACCCTATCTCTGGCTCCACTTAGAGGTCCTAGTCAGTTATATTCCTATGTCTTCTCTCATCTCTGAAGTCAAAAGGGCACTACTAAGAGTAGCAAGAGTGATTTCAGGAACATTCTGAGAATTTTTGAGCCAGATGAGGGATAGAAATAGCTGTCATAGTTACCTCCATTAGAAGGTATGCTTGATGTTAAAATCATATGGAAAACAGTAAAAACTGGCTATGCACAATGTCTGTCTGAAGCAGCTATATTTAAAGATTATTAGACAGAGGAATAGAAGCCTGAGAAGGATGCTGTAAAGGAACCAGCAGAGGTATTATCCCCAGACCTGTAGAAATTGGAAACATTCGTATCCCATGCCAACTGTACAAGAGCCTTGAATGAACCAAGGTCATTTGCAGATCTCTCACCAAGAAATACTGTTGGCAAAGCAAACAAAAAGGCCCACAGTGTAAAATATTCTTTCAGGAGAAACAAATTTCAACAAATTTGTAGAATTAAGGCATGGAATAGGAGGGGTAAAAGAGTACAAAATTAGCTGGGTGCGATAGTGCGTGCCTGTAATCCTAGTGACTTGCTAGGCTGATGCAGAAGAATTACAAGTTTGAGGCCAGAGGCAGCCTTCACAACTTAACAAGACTGTCTCAAATAAGGGGCTCAGGGAGCAGCTCAGTTGTAGATCAATTGCCTAGCATCCACCAGGCACTGAGTTCAACCCCCAAGTGCTGAGGGTAGAAAAAACAAGAATGCATAGTTGATCAAACCAATTCCTTCAGGAGATAGACCCCAAGAAGCCAGGAGTTGTACTCTTTGTCTCAGATGGGGAGAAAACTTTTTGGAGATAAGTACTTTATATATATAGCCTAAGGTGGCTTCAAATTTGTAATCCTGCTGCTTCAGCCTCCAAGTCACTGGGATTATATGCATGCACTTCGACAGCTGGCTGGGAAGGAAACATCAACACAAAAAAGTTGACATATTTTAGGGAGAAGTTGGATTGATACTAGTTACTATTGGCCAAGGAATAAGTTTTAGTCATTAACTGCTATACTCTATAAGACCTTGAAAATAACATTTTCTGAAGGATGCCGAGACTTGATTAAATTGTAGCTTTAATTAAAATGTGTGACTCCTGGAATTTTATACACACACAGAGACAGACACACATATTTGGGGGAGGTAATTGACACAGTGTCTGCAACAATGGGTTTAAACATAAATAAGATTGTGTGCATGGCACAGAACCAGGGAGTGTTTAGTTCCACTGTACATAGGGTTGCTATGAGTCGGACCTGACTCAACTGCACTTAACAACAACAATTTTTAATGTATAACTTAATGGATCTCATGACATTTCCGTACATGCATTTCATTGTACATTGCTCAGCATTCACTTTACCCTCTCATGATCCCCCTCCCTCATCCCCACACATGGCCTCCCTTCTGTTTGCATGTGTATTTTTGAGTATATCTATCTGTGTACATCTTGATTTTGCCATAAAGGCAACATATGTGATGTTACCTTTCTTTTCTCTCCTACCCTTCTTTCCTGCCCTGCAGTTATATTCTTAATTATGTATTTTAGCGTGTTCAGTGTTGGTTGGTTGTTTTTTGTTGTCAGGTGCTGTTGAGTTGGGTGTGACTCACAGCAACCCTATGTAGAACAGAATGAAACATGCCTGACACTGTGCCATGCCTTGCACTATGTCAGTGTTTCTCTGCTGTTCGTACTGTTTTCTATGGCTGGTTGTTTTGAGAGTGGGCTGCCAGATCCTCTTGTTTTTGCAGTGCTAGGGATTGAATGGAAGGAGGGCCTCAAGGTGTGCAGAGAAAGCACTCTACCAGCTGAGCTAAACCCCAGCTCATCAGTTGTTTAGTATCATGTTTATCCTGTTCTTGACCTTCTTATGAAAGTATAACTTAGTTTATCCTTGAATGGCTTCCTTCCTTCTTCTTTCCTTTGCTCCTTCCTTTTGTCTTTTTCTTTCTTCAGTACTGAGGGATTGGACCCATGGTCTGAAACATGCTAGGCAAGTGTTCCACCACTGGCTTGCATTCCCAGCCCTGTTTTGTTTTATTTTGTTTTGAGACAGTTTTGCCAAGTTGTGCGGGCTGCCTCTGGACTTGAACCTGCAATCTTCCGTCCTCAGCTTCTTCATTTGCTTGGATTGTAGACATCGTGTTGAGTCCATGTATCAAAATAATGAAATATATTTTAAATTATTTACTGAAAAGTTTTATTCATATATATTTCCTTGTCACTTAGCTTGATCCAAAGATTATCCGGCCATTTGTAGTGGAATGCCATCAAACTATTGCCACACTTGATCATCAGAATATGAAAGCCATTAAAGGGCTTGAAGATCGGCTCTACGCTCTGGACCAGATGATTGCTAGCTGTGGCCGGCTGGTGAATGAGCAGAAAGAGCTCGCTCAGGTACCTATTTCTGAATTTTCTGAGGAAAATAAATGTGTACTTTGTCTTTAAATATTTTATGTTTAGTATCAATTTGGTGTATACTGCGTATTCACTTCCTCAAATATTGTTAATGTATTATTATTTCTATATAATAAAGAATAAAGTCATGTTTCGTTGTTGGGTTAATTTGGATTAATGTTTTTTAGAGACAGAGTCTTGCTGTGTAACCCAGGCTGGTCTGGAACTTGCTGTTAAAATAGGCTAGCCTCAAACTTGCATTGATCATCCTGCCTCAGCTTCCTGAGTGCTAGGGTTGCATGTGTTTGCCACTACACCCAGCGAGGTTTTTTGGTGTTTTGAGACAGTGTTTCACTATGTAGGCCAGATTTGCCTGGAACTCAATATCCTTGGCCTCTGGAGTGTTGGCATTACAGGTGTGCACCACCACACCTGACTAAAAGAATGTTTAGTGTGTAAAAAGCTCAGACTACTGTGGATGGAAGCTGGAATATAAACCATGAGCATTCTTCTCACAGCTGAGGGAGAAAAGTTCAGCATTTTGAAAATAGGTTAATAGAACGTGATAAAAGCTGACATTGTACTAGTAAACATTTGTATACTGCCTGTTCACCCTTCCAAAAAAAGAAACAAGGCGAGAACAGAGTTTTAAAGGCCAGAAGAAAACTGTGAAATCTGGTTAATCCTTTTAATTCTTGACCACTTGTGTTCTATTCCTCAGGACAAGTACTATCACAAAACAGACTAGAGCCAAATACCTGAATTTCATACTCAGATTCTAATGCCTGCTCTTTTTTCTTTTTTGAGCTCAGGCTGGCTGCAAACTCGGGTCCTGCTGCTTCTCCCTTGCGAGTACTCAGATTATATATAGCCTTGTGTTATCACCTCTGGCTTCTGTTGTTTCTTACATTTTTATTCTTATGATCTTGCCTTTTCAAATGCTTTTGTTGTTGTTGTTGTTGTTGTTGTTCTGTTTTGTTTTGTTTTTGAGACAGTGCTACTAAGTTAATTTGACTATTTTTGATTAGAAAATCCAAAGAAGCATTTAACCTAATTCTTAGGTTTCTTTGACATGTCAGAGAATTTGTTTGTTTTTGTCATGTGCTAGGAACAGTTACCTAACAACCACCACCACCACCACAGGGGCAGTTACAATCTTAAGTCTTTAATCCAATTCCAGAGATTTTTTGTTGTTAGGTGCTGTTGAGTCAGGTCCAACTCATACCTACCCTCATAGAGGTTTCAATAGCTGATTGTTTCAAGATTGCTCTGGGAATGGATTGCCACCTCCTTCTATATGATAGATTTAGATAATGGAAAATTGGTCTTCAGTGTTTGGAATGACCAGTCTGCTTTTGATTTACACTTGTAGGATATAGCTTTTAAGGATCCAAATACAAAGTGCTCTGTTGTCCTTTCTGTTAGCTAGCTCTGGTCTCCAGCTTTTTATTTATTAAGCTATGCAGGTAAATGTTGTTGTTGTTGTTGTTGTTGTTGTTGTTGTTGTTGTTGTTGTTAGGTGCCATCAAGTCGGTATCCGACTCATAGCAACCCTCATAGGGTTTTCAATAGCTGAGTGCTTCGGGATTGCCTTGGGAGTGGATTGCCAGGCCCTTCTCCCATTTTTGCGGTGCTGGGAATTAAACTCAGGGCCTCAGAGACTGCAGAGCAGCACTCTACCCACTGAGCTAAATCCCAGCCCCATGCAGGGAAATAAGACTGCTAATTATTTGTTCTTAGCTTTGACCTCCTGTTCAGGAATCAGGGGATGTCTCTAGGGCAAAGCATTTCTAGTTTCCTAACTAACTTCTCTGTTTCTGTTTCTCTTGGGTGGTGGCCGTTTGTCTATACCTGGATCTTTTCCTTTTCTAGATCTCTCATACCTAAAGCCACAGACTACTATTACTAGAGACAGAACTTTGTATTCCTTATCCTTGGCTGCTTTTTGAGGGTCATTCTTTTGTAACCTTCCACAGAATGAATCAAAGAATTTATTTAACCATATTTCCTTATCATTTATTCGCTGTTACAAATATTTTTGAATATCCCAATACATCTATCTTTACATGCATAGTTTTAGTATTTCTTCAGGCACAATCTCCAATAGTGGAATTACTGGATGAAGCTATTTATGTGCTAAATATTAACTAATAACATAATGCCTTTCATAAAGATAAAATCAAAACCAGTCAACAGTTCCAGTAAGTAATGAGAAGAGCAGTTTTCCCTTCATCAATGTTTGGTAAATATTTCATTTGACCTGTCATTTGTCAGATTTAATTAATTAGCCAATTTTTCTGGAACTGGGGTAATGAACCCAAGGCCTTTCCCATGATAGGCAAGTGCTCTACCCCTGAGCCGCACCCGTACCCCCAGTCTGTCTGTCTGTCTGTCTGTCTGTCTGTCTCTCTCTCTCTCTCTCTCTCTCTCTCTCTCTCTTCTTTTTTTTTTAAGAATATTTTTAGTTTGATATGGGATCTTGTTAAGTGTACAAGCTGTTTCTGGCCTTGAACTTGTGATCTTTCTGCTGCAACCTTCCTAGTTGCTGGGATTATAGGTGTGTGCCGTGTTGTCCAGCCAAATTTTTCTTACCTTAATGTTTTTAAATGGGAGAAAGGCCTGGCAATCCACTTCCAAGGCAATCCCGAAGCACTCAGCCATTGAAAACCCTATGAGGGTCGCTATGAGTTGGATACCAACTCCACGGCACCTAACAACAACAACAACAATGTTTTTAAAGTATTTATCATATAATTCAGATAATCCTTTGTTTGTGGTATAGGTTGTATGTTGTTTTGTCTTCTGTGCCTTTGTGTTTTTCAAGTTTGAAAAATGAAACTTAGATAAGCAAAAATTTCATAATTCTAGGTCTTATAATATGACTGAATCTGTTAAGAAAATAGATTATAGTCCACTCATTTGTCTTTCTGTGTATCTATCTATTTTGCAGTACTGAGCATGGAACCCAAGGCTGCATCCCTAGGGATATGCTTGCTCTACTGCTGAGCTAATATCTCCAGCCCCAAAAGGATTTTTAAAATTTTGTTTGAAAGTAGAACAGTTTGTATTTAACAAACACTTTCTCTTAATTGAAACAAAATTAAATGTCCTTTGAATTTTTTTCCAAAGGGATTTTTAGCTAATCAAATGAGAGCTGAAAACTTGAAGGATGCATCTGTATTACCTGATTTGTGCCTGAGTCACGCAAATCAGTTGATGATTATGCTGCAAAATCATAGAAAACTATTGGACATTAAACAGAAGTGTACCACTGCCAAACAAGAACTAGCAAATAATCTACATGTCAGGCTGAAGTAAGTTATTCTGTTATATCTAATTTAGGATTTTTACAGTTGGTGTTTATTTCTCCTCAAGATAGAATATTTTCCCCCTACCACTAAATTGAAATAGTGGTTAAGTTTGGGATTAAACCATTTTCATAGAGCTTGTGTGTCTAGATTTTCATGGCTTAAGCAATAAGAAATTATTTTACCAATCTTGTGTGGCTGTTCAAAATAATGGATTTTATTCTGTAGGTGGTGTTGCTTTGTGATGCTTCATGCTGATCAGGATGGGGAGAAATTGCAAGCATTGCTTCGCCTTGTAATAGAGCTGTTGGAAAGAGTCAAAATTGTTGAAGCGCTTAGTACAGTTCCTCAGATGTACTGCTTAGCTATCGTTGAGGTTGTAAGGAGAAAAATGTTCATTAAACACTACAGAGAGGTATGCAATTTGAATCATTTCAATTATATGTGGACATTAACGACTTAGTGTATATATTAACATAAATTTTCCTCTCCTAGTGGGCTGGTGCTTTAGTCAAAGATGGAAAGCGATTATATGAAGCTGAAAAGTCCAAAAGAGAATCCTTTGGGAAATTATTTAGTAAGTATTCTTCATTAATAACTATTTACAGTTTTAAAGGAAAAAAGTATTTTATCATAGATTGAATTATTTATAGCATTGTACTCCATGTTGTTGTTGTTGTTAGGTGCCGTCAAGTTGGTATCCGACTCATAGCGACCCTCTGTACAACAGGGGAAACACGATTGTCAGTGCTTCTCTGCTGTGCCTAGGGTTTTCAATGGCAGATTGATTTTTGGGAGGGGGTTGCCAGGTCCTTCTCCCAAGCCTACAGCTTCTGGTGTTCCCAGGCGGTCTCCCATCCAGGTACTGACCAGGCCCGACCCTGCTTAGCTTCCGAGATCTGACGGGATCGGATGCCACAGGGCTACAGCTGCAGGCGTACTCCATGTATGTGATATTAATTACTGAAATCTACAGAAACATTTGTTTTAAAGCCTCTAGACTTGAACCCATTGTTAAGTTTCATATATGAAACATGTAAAATTTTAATTAACCTTTTCAAAAGCCAGAGAAAACTTTTTGCCTTGAGTAAATGTCTAAAATAACCATATTTTTAAATTTCTTTATACAGGGAAGTCTTTTTTAAGAAACCGGCTGTTTAGGGGACTGGACTCTTGGCCCCCTTCCTTTTGTGTATGTATTTATTTTGTAACCATGCCTAAAATATGTATAAAACCTTTTTTGTCTAGAGGTAGAAGCATTTATCAGAAACAAAGTTAGTTGTGATTTTATTAAATCAGTAGAAAAATGTTTTCAACTTTAAAGTCAGCTAGCATAAAGCTTTAGGATACATTCATAATTTTTGCATAAGAGTCTGTCACACAAGATCGTTCATATTACACTCTTAAAATTGGTAGGAATAGGTTACCTTTTTGTTTTCTTTTTTTTCCCCTCCTTGCACTTCTCATTTTACCTCCTCTTCCTCTCACCATATATGCTCCCCTTTTAATGTTTTGACATCAGAATAGGATGATTTTCAGTAAACATTAGCATTAAACCATCAAAAATTAGTTTGGCATATTTCTAAATCAATATCATTTACAACTATTAATTTCATTAAGTGAGAAGAAACATCTGTATAATCAAAGAAATTTGGGAGATGCTGCCACCTACTCCCATGTTAATTCCTTAGCTTTAAACGTGTTTCTATATTGTAGGACTTTTTAGTGCTTTAAATATATATTTAACATATCTGTAAATGAGTGATAGAACAGGAAAAGAGACTCATCCATTGATCCAAGAACTTGTTTTTATGAAGAGTATCCTAAGAGCTCTAAATCTGCATGAGTAGTAATTAAAATAATTATAGTTATTTTACAAGGTAGCATTATTGGCAATATTATGAAGAAAGAAATGGTAGGGCCCTAATAGTTCATTCTTTTTCTTTTTTTTTTTTTTTTTTTTTTTTTGTGGTACTGGGGGTTGAACCCAGGGCCTCATGCTTGCATACTCTACAGGTGCTGGATCACTGAGCTGCACCCCTAGCCCATTCCTTTTACTTTTTGAGACAGGGTCTCGCTAAGTTACGCAGACTGCCCCTGGTCTTGAACTTGTGATCCTCCTGCCTCTGCCTCCTGAGCTGTTGGGATTACAGGCGTGCACCACTGCGCCTGGCTACAGTTCATTCTTTTCAAAGTTAAAATTGTCTAAGAGTTTGTATTTTAGAAAATGTAATGGGATGATCAAAGGAAGAGCAAGGAAAGAAGTATTTTGTAGCACAGAAAAATCATATCACACTATAGTAATAAGGCATTCTAAGTGATAATAGGAATAAATAGGGCTAAAGAGGTCTTTCTTTTTTCTTGATACAGACTCAGAAACCTCGGAAGTTTGATTGTGAACTTCCAGATATTTCATTAAAAGATTTACAGTTTCTGCAATCATTTTGCCCTTCAGAAGTTCAGCCATTCCTCAGGTAAATGCCATTAGTAATTTTTAACATCAGGCTTCTTTTTTTGTAGTACTAGGGTGTTGAACCCAGGGACTTATGCATGCTAGGCAAGTGCTATACAACTGAGCTGTGCACCCTCAGCCTCTTTTATATTTTTTATTTTGAAATAGGATCTTGTTAGGTTGTACCAACTGCTCAACTGCTTCTGGCTTTAAACTTGGGATCTTCTTGCTTCAGTGTCTTGAGTTGCTGGGATTATAGACAAGAGCTATGGTGCTTGGCTTTAATTTCAGTTATAACCTTTAAAATGTTACTGTTTTGGAGATGTGGAAAATAACACCAGCACTCAAGCACTTCCAGAGTAGAGAAATATTTTAAGAACTATTGGCTCTCCTATGACTGCTTTAGGAAATTTCTGGGGATATAAATGTTAAGAAAACAAAGATAAGGTAGATGAAAGTTACAGCACACAATGCCTCTAATCCCAGCAACTCAGGGGACTGAGGCAGGAGGGTAGAGGCCAGAGGCAGCTTGTGTAACTTAGCAAGACCCTGTCTCAAAGTAAAAAAAATTTTTAAATGGACTGTTGGTATATAACCTACTGGTAGAGGACTTGCAATGTATGTGCAAGACCCTGGATTCAACTCTCAAGTACTACCAAAAAAAAAAAAAAAAAGAGAGAGAGAAAGAAAGAAAATTATACCTGACATCCTTATATGCTGTTTATTTTTTTCTTGTTAATACTTTTAACTTTGCATACTTCTGGGAAATGTCTAACTTACCACGTTAATAATTATGACTTAGGCCTCTTCAAATTTTCCTGATATTGATTAAAAAGGAATGATCGTGCTGTAGGTGTTTGTAACATAGTGAAATAATTTATTTGCAGCTCTCCATCTTCTGGTTATGAAAGCACAAATCTGATTAGCTTTTTTTTTTCAGGGTTCCCTTACTTTGTGACTTTGAACCTCTACACCAGCATGTACTTGCCCTACATAATTTGGTAAAAGCAGCACAAAGTTTGGATGAAATGTCACAGACCATTACAGATCTACTGAATGAACAAAAGGCAAATGAAGTTCTTTCAAACACTTATCTTCACTACTGTAAGATATTTGTATTGCTGCAACTCTTTAAGCTTTTCTCTCTGTCTTCCAGGCATCTGTGAATCAGGTATCCCCACAGTCGGCTTCTTCCCCGAGGATAGAAAGTACAACAGGAATTACAACTACTACCTCACCAAGAACTCCTCCTCCACTCACTGTCCAGGATCCCTTATGTCCTGCAGTATGCCCCTTAGAAGAATTATCTCCAGACAGCATTGATGCACATACATTTGATTTTGAAACGATCCCCCATCCAAACATAGAACAAACTATTCACCAAGTTTCTTTAGACTTAGATTCATTAGCAGAAAGTCCTGAGTCGGATTTTATGTCTGCTGTGAATGAGTTTGTGATAGAGGAAAATTTATCATCTCCTAATCCTATAAGTGATCCTCAAAGTCCAGAAATGATGGTGGAATCACTCTATTCATCAGTCATCAATGCAATAGATAGTAGGCGCATGCAGGATACAAATACATGTGGTAAAGAAGATTTTGGCGATCATGCTTCTCTGAATGTCCAATTGGAAAAATGTAGAGTTGTTGCCCAAGATTCTCACTTGAGTATACAAACCATCAAAGAAGACCTTTGCCACTTCAGAACACTTGTACAAAAAGAACAGTGTGACTTCTCGAATTCTTTAAAATGTACAGAAGTAGAAATAAGAAGCATTATTGAAAAAGTAAGATGTTCCCTGGATATAACACTAAAAGAAAAACATCAACAAGAACTACAGTCTTTAAAAAGTGAATATGAAAGTAAACTTGATGCACTAGTAAAGGAGAGTGAAGAAAATGAAAAGAAAATTAAAAAATTGAAAGGAGACCTAATATGCCTTGAGGAGGTTCTGCAAAATAAAGACAATGAATTTGCTTTGGTTAAACATGAAAAAGAAGCTGTCATCTGCATGCAGAATGAAAAGGATCAGAAGTTGTTAGAGATGGAAAATATAATGCACACTCAAAATTGTGAAATTAAAGAACTGAAGCAATCACGAGAGATAGTGTTAGAAGACTTAAAAAAGCTCCATGTTGAAAATTATGAGAAGATAGAGTTATTGAGGGCAGAACTTCAGTCCTTAGAGCAAAGTCACCTAAAGGAATTAGAGGACACATTGCACATCAGACACACACAGGAGTTTGAGAAAGTTATGACAGACCACCAACTTTCTTTGGAGAAATTAAGAAAGGAGAATCAACAGAGAATTGATCAGATACAAGAGTTCCATGCTTCAACTATCCAGGAAAAAGAAGAACAGCTGCAGGAATTAAAACTCAAGGTTTCTGATTTGTCAGACATGAGATGCAAGTTAGAGGTTGAACTTGCACTGAAGGAAGCAGAAACAGATGAAATAAAAATTTTGTTGGAAGAAAGCAGAACGCAGCAGAAGGAGACTTTGAAGTCTCTACTTGAGCAAGAAACAGAAAATTTAAGAACAGAAATAAGTAAACTAAACCAAAAGATTCAAGATGATAATGAAAGTTATCAGGTGGGCTTAGCAGACCTAAGAACTTTAATGACAATTGAAAAAGATCAGTGCATTTCAGAGCTAATTAGTAGACATGAAGAAGAATCTAATATACTTAAAGCTGAATTGGACAAAGTAACATCTTTGCATCATGAAGCATTTGAAATAGAAAAAAACCTAAAAGAACAAATAGTTGAACTGCAGAGTAAATTGGACTCAGAGTTGAGTGCTCTTGAAAAACACAAAGATGAAAAATTCGCCCAACAGAAAGAGAAATATGAAGCTGTTATCCATAACTTTGAGAAAGATAAGGAGGAATTGGTCACGAGCCATGAACAAGAGAAAGAACAGTTAATTCAGAAGCTTAATAATGAAAAAGATGAAGCTATTCAGACTGCCCTAAAAGAATTTAAATTAGAGAGAGAAGTTGTTGAAAAAGGGTTATTAGAAAAAATTAAACATCTTGAGAATCAAATAGCAAAAAGGTAAGACATAGGTTTTGTTTGTAATTTAACTATAAAATTAAAATATCGGTGATTAAAAGATGTGTGTTAATCATAGTGCCTTGATTTAAGCATTTACCTTTGATAAATATAGCAATGGGGATATTTTTGTGAGGTAAAAAGTTTGCTTTTTAAATAGTGTTTTTTGTAAGCATAAAAATAACAGACTATATAAATCCGTTGTTGTTGTTGTTAGGTTGCTATCCGACTCATAGCAACCCTACATACAACAGGCGACTATTGTCAGTGCTTCTCTGCTGTTCATAGGGTTTTCTGTGGCTGATTGTTTCTTGGGAGTGGGTTGCTGGGTCTTTTTCCCAGGCCTACAGCACCTGGTGTTTGCAGGCAGTCTCCCATCCAAGTACTAACCAGGCGTGACCCTGCTTAGCTCTGAGATCTGATGGGATTGGATGCCACAGGACATGGCTGCAGGTGCATAAATCCATTACTGGCTTTAAAATAATGGGTCAGTATTTTGGACTTTCAGAGAAACTTTTTTAAATTCCAAATTCATTTCTTTTAACTTTCATTTTCTACTAAATCCTTCAGTTGAAATTGCTTTTGTTTCTTTAGTATGTACATATAAAAGTTTTCTCTGAGCATTGTTTAGCGAGGGCTAACTCATAGATTGAGAATATGTTTCGTGTTCATTATTATGGGATTTTTTTTATATTGACAATTTTACTTTATGGTTAAAAAGATAATGTTACTAAGTGACAGGTTTGCCATTGTGGTTGTAGGTTGGTGGCTTTCTTTTTTACATTACTATTGTCTGTTACTGTCATTTGATGACATATGATGGTTTTTAGGATTTCTAACTTTAAAAATTTGTGATGGGATTTTTGTGGGCAATAAAGTTTCTAGAACATAATCAGTGTATCATTTAGTTCTATCATTCTCAAAGTCAGTGCATTTGTAGGGTGTTTATATGTATATGTAAATCTTGTGTGTTTTATTTATTTTTCTGTGTGTGTATGTGGCACTGGGATGTTGAACCCAACACCTCACTCATGCTTTTGCAAGAGCTTTACCATTTAGCTACACACCCCCAGCCATTTATTTTTTCCTTTACTTTTTATTTTGAGGCAGGGTCTTGCTAAGTTGCACAGGCTGCCTCTGGCCTCACACTTGTGATCCTCCTGCCTCTGCCTCCTAGTTGCTGGGATTACACGCATTAGCCACCATGGCTGGCTTATATAGTGTATTTTAATCGTTTCTTTCCTTACCACTTTTAAACAATCTCTTGTGATTTGCTGTCTGCTAGATAACACTCATATATTGGTGTACAGTTATACTTCCCATTCTGGTTTGAAAGTAGAAACTCTCTGTATTCTACAGGAATTAGAGGGTGTAACAGAGGAAGTAGGTCTTGCATGCATGTTTATACACATGGAGAAACTGGTCATTGAAGTCATTGGTAAGGAAAGCATCTCATAGAACCAGAACTAGATAGTAAAGTGATAAGAAACTGACTGTATTCAGGAACTGTTGCAATAGAGGAGAAGAGACATCAGTATAGAGTTGAATTCAATTCTGAAGGCAGCATACAGTAGTTGAAGTTTATAGTCAGGGAGCAGAGTAGGGGTTAGTGAATGGATACGTACTAAGAGAAAACAGAGAGAGTAAAGGAATTCTGGTCAAACTGACCTAAGATCCTTGCAGAAGGCAAGACAAGGTGTTAAGAAACCAAAGGTAGGGGTACAAGGAATTTGGTAAGATAATGACAGCAATCATGCATCAAGAGCGAAACTTCTTGGTACAAGTGGATAATGTAGACTTGACAAGAACAGATGCCTAGGTTGGAGCCTGAAGGGCCTAGAGGAGCCTGACTAACACTTAGAGAGTCTTTGTCAAGCTCAAAGTGAAATACCAGGAAGACAGACACTGAAGCATTCACCAATGCTCATGGTTCCCCATGCCTCCCTGGGAAGCTGCTGTGACCTTCTCTTTAAAGCACCAAAGTTCTGGCTTAATCTGCAGCATAAAATGACTAGTTGCTAGTTACATGCCAGAAGGCTGCCATAGACTGCAGGTTTCTACAACTACCTTTAGAGGATAACCCTGGGCTTCTCATCTGTCTTCCAAGCATTGTAGTTGTTCTCATTGGCATTCTTAAATATGCACAGGGGTTTTTAGGAACCTCTCTATATTGAGAGTTTGAGATCTCAAGAAGGGGAAGAGTAATACTGAGAGGAAAGCAGACAATCCAGCACTGTACACCCTGTTTTAAACTCATTGACTAGATAAATCTCTCTCTTGCCCATACTGAATTTGCAAATAAATTTGCTGTGATGTCATTGAGGTGATACAGATTATGTCCTCAAAGTGCCTCAGATATCCTTACCCTCTTTTCAAAAGGTAAGACTCAAACTGATGTCACGTTAGCCTTCCTAGTGCAAATACTTGATGTTCATTTCCCTTCTTTCTCTGTCTCAGTCTTTGGTGTTCTGTAGATTGAAAGCTGAAATATAGGATTAACTACCATTTTCATAGGCCTGGAGTTTAGCTCAGATGGTAGAGTGCTGCTCTGTGCTCTCTGAGGCCCTGGGTTCAATGCCCAGCACTGCAAAGATGGGAGAAGGACATGGCAATGCATTCCTGTAGAAATCATGAAAAACAGCCATTGAAAACCCTTTGAATAGCAGAGAAGCACTGACATAGTGCCGAGCAGGGCACAGTGCTGGGGAGTGTTTTATTCTGTTGTATGTTGGGCTTCTACGGGTCTGACCCAACTCGACAACACCTGACAACAACAGCTGTTATCATACTCTGTTTTATAAACTGGGCTGAAGTTCAACTCAGTTGATAGAGTGCTGCTGTCCATTCTCTTAGGCTCTGATTCAATCCCCAGCACAGCAAAAAAATGGAAGAATGATGTGGCTGCTCACCCCCAAAACAATCCTGAAACAGTCAGCCATTGAAAACCCTATGAGGATTGTTATGATTTGGACATGACTCCATGACACAACAACAACAATTTTATAAACTAGGAGAATAGGAGAAGGAGCTTTGAAAAAAACTGGATTAATCTGTATAGGTCGAATTACTATTTTTTATTTCTGTAACCAGCTTTGCAACTCCAGCAGATATTTGCAGCTTCTTTCTATTACCCACTCCATTTATTACTCTAGCTGATGTCTTATCTGATCTTATTTCTTTATCTGATAGGCATGATTCAAATCTTTATCTCTAAAAGACTGACACCGATGACACTTCCTGTTTTGTTACAGGAATACAATTGCTGTGGTTTTTCATTGCGTTTTTTTCAGCACTGGACGTGGCAATGCTGAGAGACACCCCAAAAAGTCCTCCTGCCTTCAATTAATATTCCTCTCTGCCTTCATTGTAAGGAGCAACCTGTCTCCCATAGACAGTGAAGTTCAGTCATCTGTGCATCTAGTTTTTGCTTGCTGCTTCAGTTTCATAGGAACCCTCAGTGGCCAAGTGGTAGAATAAGCTTCTTATAGTTTAGTGGAACCCTAGTTGTGTCTCCTAATGAAAGAATTGCTTTTTGTGGAACTAAATGACTTTTGCAAATCAGGATGGCCCCTCATTGTAACTTTTTTTTGCCTCCAGTTCATTAGGGTAATAGTTCTTACAATTTGCATTTGTTTCTCTGACCTATCCTAACTATGGGAGAATTATCACATAGTAGTCTCTGGTTCTAGCCATGTACTGCATGGAGATGTTATCCTAACCAAGTGAAAAGTCACCCATCTGGTAATGTGGGTCTTCAGTGGATTGATCCATAATTGTATCAGGCCAGCTGTTTTAGGAATTGGTGTATATGGAAGACCAGTGACTTCCATGGGCATCCATGGGCCTCAGGTCATAGCTCTGCATCCTTCACTGTAAATTAATCTTCTTGTTCAGAAGCAATTCTGGTGAATACAGCATTTTCCAGTTCAGGAATAGTGGTTTGGGCAGAAATACCATGAACATGAGAGGTCAGTCCATATAGAGAATAACTGACCTTGTGAAGTCAGATTGGTGTTCCTTTCACAATGGCTGAGATCTAGTGTAAGCCTGCTGCCAGGAGCCTGGCTGTCTGCCTAGAGAACACTGCAGTATAAGGGTCTCAGTATCTATTGCTGGATGTGTAGAAATCCATGTTGCTGAGTCAGTGCATAACCATACTTCTGCCTCCATCATCATCATCTCATGAATCAGATGGGTATGACCCAAGGACAAAGTTAACTGGTATCTACTGAAGTGTTCACCTTGGTCATGTGATTAGCAACAGGTTCCTTGCAGTAGGAGATAATATCCTCAGAGGACTTAAAGGTCTTCATGTCATTCCTATCTTAAGAGTTACATCCATATTCATCATCTACAAATTTCTCATCACCACATTTCAATGCAGTTTGTTTCAAGTCCTTCACCACCCAGGTGAGCCTTTTACCCAGTCTTCATGAATCACTGTAGATCTGTCTGTATGCCTTACCATTTCTCCTTTTAGGTAACTTCCAGTGCATTATGTGATATATTGCTATGGTGCTTCTGGGAAGATTTCCCTTTATTGCCTTTCTTCTTGGGTACCAATCACTATAGCTATGATACTTCACATGTGCTTTTGAAGAATGTCACCATGTTGTGCAGAAGAACCAGGAACCAAGCCTATCACTAGTTTTTCCCCTCATACTGAATGCCAAAGTTGTCGTTAGAGAAAAGAAACAATAGAGCAGGAACCTGCCAACTCCTATACTTACTTTCCTTGTGCCTTCTATACTTGGTGGAGCTAGATCTTATGTATACCACGTCTACATGATAAGGGAGTGCTATGCTATTCATCTTCATGGCTTGACAAGTTAGACCCTATCTACTTTGTGATAGCTAAATTCTTGGAGTTCCTTATAATACCACTGTCAAGGTTTTCAGTTTCTGCGGAGACCAGATAACAAGCCATAGCTGTTTGGCAAAAGGAAAACAGTTATCTACTTCAGAATCCTAAAGGTCTTAATTGTGTTTATTCTGTAGGACTTGTCAGAGCCTCTGCACCATCCATTTCTGCTGCAGACAGTTTAAGCCTCTGCTAGGAAATGTGGTCCAAGTGCTAGGGCAGCTTGCATGTTAATCTAGATGTATTGCAAGGGAGCTTTTTAGCCCTGGGACCTACACAGACAGCCCTAACATTTTTTTGTAGTTGACTCCAAACCACATCCTCACTTGGGATGTATGTTGCCTTCGTGATTCAGAGAGGCTAACCCAGCAGCATTTTGTCCTTTCACCTTAGAGGGGACACCACATGCTCTGAACCACTGGACATATAGAAATCTTATTGTGTCCCTGAATTTTCAAGGGCATCATTGCCCAGCCTGGCACGTGTGTGTTTTGCCATCAAATATATTAGATCAACATGATATCCCTGAAGAATTACAGTTTTAAGAAGAGAATACTCACATTAGTGTTCTTCCCAAATAAGTATAAGCAATGAAATTGTTCAGATTGGCCAATTTTGACCATGTCCAAACTGTGAAGAACATTGTCCAACAAAATCAGCATCTAGTTATGCAGGGTACCTCTGGCCTCAAACTTGTGAACCTCCTGCTTCTGCCTCCTGAGTTACTGGGATTATAAGCATGTGCCACCACGCTTGACTTGGTACCATAATTCAATTCAACTTTGACAAGTAATACCATATCTTAACAGATAACATATCTTAAAATGTATATGCATATTTTGGCAACCACAGTATAAT
Source organism: Pedetes capensis (assembly GCA_007922755.1). Taxonomy (NCBI): domain Eukaryota; kingdom Metazoa; phylum Chordata; class Mammalia; order Rodentia; family Pedetidae; genus Pedetes; species Pedetes capensis. Next base: position 65,793 of record VMDO01004311.1, on the reverse strand, counting down.
CTCAAGGTTAGACAGTAAAATTATATTCCTGCTTGTGTAGATAAAAGCAAACTGCTCGTGATATGTGCCAGAGATTGACAAACTAGATTCTGTAGGAATCTGTCCACCACTTGTTGTTGTAAATTTAACTGAATGTCAGTGTGTTTTTGTCCCACTCCCCCAACCCCAACCCTTCTCCTGCTCCCAGCTTATGTGATCAGCTGCCATCAGTCTGGCTCCATGATTCTTGTAATATAGGTCAGTAGTTGCCCTGCGCTACCTCACAATGGCCACTTCATTTGCTTTGCCTCATCATGAAGGATGAGTAAAATAGGATAATTTGAGAGAGAGCCCACATTTATATAGCTTATTATTTAAACTGTTCTATTTTTTATTATTACTTTTTTACTGTTCCTAATTTATAAATTAAGCTTTATCTTACATATGTTTAACATGTATAAGCTTTAAACTATCTGTGGTTTCATGCATCCACTGGGGACCTTAAAATGTATATCCCATAGATAAATGGGGGGCTTGTGTGTAGGCTCATTAGAGTATACCCATTGTCCGTTTGTTACCTATAACTGCTTTTTGTCAGAGTTGAGTAGTTGCAACAGAGATCGTTAGGCTAGCATTTTTACTATGTACCCCTTCACAGCAAAAAAACTTTCCACTTCTATACTAATAGGAATTTGAGTGGGGCAGGTGGGTCACCAAGTCACTAGCTACCTGTTACGTAGTTGGGGCATTAGTAATTTGGTCCAGCAAGGAGGTATTTGAAACAACAGTTGAATTAAGGTCAGCCCCTGGCTAAATTTATGATAATCCATTGCTAATCTCCATTTGTCTTCTGGCTTGGACATATATATAGGCTAAACAAGAAGGTGTTAGAAATTTATTCTCTTTCGTGTGAAGTGAGACATAGAGATTAATTTTGTCTTTTCTACCGTAATAGTCCCTGTTCCATGAGTAAGGGAGCTAACAAGGGGGTTTTGCTAAATATTATGTTTATTCCACTGTAGATTCTAGACCTTAAGAGTATAGCTGTCTCATGTAAGGGACCCACTGGGCCTAGACTCTTAGCACCTGAGGACTAATATTTTCCCCGGGTAGGCCACCATGGGTTGAGGATGAGCCAGTGTACAGTAGTCTCCCAGTCATCTGGAGAAGGCCATCACAGTTGATTACTGGCACAGATCTTATACTTGGGAGAAGGATATTCCAAATAACACATATAGAGTTTATTTATTTATTTAATTTTTGAGCTAGTTTCTCACTGCCTCACTTAGACTGGCTTGGAACTCAGAATGTAGCCCAGGCTGGCCTTGAATTCGTGATCCTCATGCAGTCCACCTCCCAAGTGCTGGGATCACAGATTGGTGCCACTGTGCCCTGTTCAAAATGAATAACTTAGGGTTGTTTTCCAGTTCCTTCTTGGTTAGATTTTAACTCTCCTGGAATATGGGAATTTGAAAGTAGCAGTGGGGGCTGGAATCAAGCAAGTAGTAGGAGAGGTTGTTGAAAAGGGTTGGCTTGTTGTGAAGGGGACTACCTCACGTGAAGTGACATTAACCTCCTTAGACAAGGAAGATGCTTTTGCTGCTGGCAAGGGGGTGCTCTGTAGAATTTGGAGAGGCAGGTCGGACATGTCCCAGATGTTTGACTTCTTTAATCAGTTGATCTCTAACAATTCCAGGTGTCACCTGTTCTGCCACAAAAGGCTCTGATGTACTAGTGCTCTGTCTTTCAGTGGTAGTAAGATTATTACTGCCCTCAGATCTAAGCAGATCAGAGAATTAATTCCAGATTTTCCTGTTTTATGGATTTCTAACTCTATTTTTGTCTGTCTGTCCGGTTGGTGTTAGAAAACAAAACTGCTTTTAAACATTCAAAGATTAAATATGAGATTTAGAGCTTACGTGGCTGTCAGGAAAATTAAAGAATGAATGAATGGTAAGAGAATGACTGCTGAAGACCAGGTAATCTGTAGTTAAAAAGTTCTCTTTCTACTTACAAGTAAAGCACCTTACCTGGTGGCTTATCAAAAAACTGCTACAGTTCCGTAAAGTCTCATGCCAGTTTTCTACTGAGACACCAAAGCAGGGGCTTTACTTGGAAACATCTTAGGAATATCATGTTGCTCAGATATCTGGCCACAACCATCTTTGTAGAATGTTAGACTTACCTCCTTCTCTTCCACATTCCATATTATATGTCCGGATCTTTTTTTGAGACAAGGTGTGTCACTATGTAGCCCAAGCTGATCTAGAACTTGGTAGGTAACCCACACTGGCTTCAAGGTAAATGATCTTACTGTATCAGCCTCCTGAGTGGTGCTGATACAGGCATCTGCCACCACACCTGTCTTATGTCTGGGTATTTTTCATTGGCAAGTTTGAACCCATAATCTCTTGGGAACGGGGTTCTGGTTATTACAGTTTTTGGCATCTCTATTGTGCATACAAAGCCTTTGAAGGGGAATTTTGCTAATGACACACAATCCAGCACCTCCCCCCAGTCCTTTCACCTCTTGATTGGTTATACATATGCCAGAAACAACTCTGAATGGCCACCCATCAGGGAGGAACATTTGCAAGATAAAAATAAGAATTTTAACTTATCTGTGATGTCAAAGACCTTCCACATGTTGGTAAGAAAAAGGTTCGAAATCATTAGAAAAATGGGCAGAGGGTATGAACAGACAGGTGGAAGAGGAATTACAATTACCAGATGCCAGTTAGTGAATAGTGGTTCATTCTCCTTGGGATTGTTGTTAGATACCGTGGAGTCCGGGTACAGCTCATGGTAACCCTCACAGCGTTTTCAATGGCTGATTGTTTGGGGATTGCTTTGGGAGTGGATTGCCACATCCTTCTCCCATACTTGAGATTAAGGAAATGTAAAATTTTTTAAACTATCGCTAGGCACAGTGGTATATCCCTCTAATACCAGTGATTTGGGAGGCTGAGGTAGGTGGATCACAGGCTTGTGGCCAGAAGCAGCCTGCCTGACTTAGCGAGACCCTGTCTGAAGATAAAATAACAAATATGAGCTGAGGGTGCAGCCCAATGGTAGAGCATATGCAAAGTATGTGCAAGGTCCTAGATTCAACCCCCAAGTCACACTTAAAAAAAAAAAGGTATCCTTTTTAGTCAGGGACTAAGTCAATAGTTTACATTATTTTTGAGAATATAGAGGAAAGGAATGTCTTACCTGTGTATAAAGAAATGAGTGCAGAATATATATGAGAGTGGATTTTGAGGGTCTGGAAGTCGACATTGCCTTGCTTGCAAGAAGTAGTGATATGAATCTTGGTGTGTATGGATGGGAACATTGTAATTTTTAAATTTTTCTCTCACTTTAATCTGAGAAAACCAGTAAACATTTATGAGATCCAAATTTAATAAAGTGTACAAGCATACAGACCATCTAGTTAATATTAAATGCAGCTTTTTTAGGTGCTAGAGATACTTGCATAAAATAATAGTACTTTTTGCTAGAACTAATTTAGTAATAGTGGGAGGGACTAAACTCACGATCAAGTTCTGTGTAATGTTAAAGATCCTAACTGATAACAAATTTATCTCCTTTCTTGAATTTTATTTCCAAGGTCTTTTGGGGGGTATTCATTTATGTAGACAAAATTATATGAATTTGCAGTGGGGAGAAGGAGCAAAGGTAGGATCAGCATTTATGAATAAATTTATTAGTTTTTCACAGTGATTTTGTTGGATAACAAATTTTTAATGAAAATATACTGTAACTTTTTCTTCATGCCCTTTCTTTCCTCAAAGTACAGCTCCTTTCTTCCCCTAAACAAGCTTGGCAATGTGCTAGTATAAAAACTAAACCTATTTTAGCTGTTACTGTTTCATTGGTAAGATTAATTCCTCTTCATGCCATGGTGTTTTTATGCCCTATGATAATATAAAAAAAAAAAAATAGAATTATCTACCTGACAGCCATTTGGAACATTTTTTAATGGGAGTTTCAAACAATATGGCATAGGCTATACTTTAGCCAGATTGATAGAACCAGTAAATCCTTGTCCTCAGTGCAGGATAAATGATTGTTCTTTGTGTCTTAAGCTCTACTTTTTCTTTGCTTTTTTTTACTATCAAAAGTGTTTTGCCTTACAAGTCATCATCAAATATATCCTATGCTAACCATCCAGTTGGGGCTGGGATTTAGCTCAGTTGGTAGAGCACTGTGCTGCAGCCTCTGAGGTCCTGAGTTCAATTCCCAGCACTGCAAAAAATGGGAGCAGGACCTGGCAATCCACTCCCAAGGCAAATCCCGAAACAGTCAGCCATTGAAAACCGTACGAGGGTCGCTATGAGTTGGATACCGACTCGACGACACCTAACAACAATAACAACCATCCAGTGTGCTCTCATCCTACTTAGAAGGCTCATAGGGTGTTTTTAAAGAGAATGTGATATCTATATATACTTGTGTACCTAGAACCACCTTTTCCACCTGTGCCATCTCAGCACAGCATTGACCCCAAAATAGAGTGCGCAAAGCATTGTAAAGATGAAACAAATCTAGAAGTCATAGATACTACCCATATTGTGCATGCCCCCATCACTCACACAGTTTGAACTACACTGTTTCAGCCTTGTTTACTATGTTCTGGTTTGTTTTTTTTTTTTTTTTTTGCGGTACTGGGGGTTGAACCCAGGGCCCTCGTGCCCGGATGCTTTGCAAGTGCTGGAGCTACGCCCCCAGCCCTTTTTTTTTTTTTTTTTTTTTTACTTTTTGAGACAGGGTCTCCCTAAATTACATGGACTGCCTCTGGTCTCGACCTTGCAATCCTCCCACCTCTGCCTCCCAAGCCACTGGGATTACAGGCATGTGCCACCTCGCCTGGCCCTATGTTCTGATTTTTAAAAATCCTAAATTACACTACATCATTCTCTAGAAAAAAAAACTTCCCATGACTTTATATTGTGCTTACAGTAAAATACTAAACTTGTATTGTTCATGGTCTCTGTTCACCCTTCTCCATCCTCATTCTATGCAGTGCTCTGCCTTGACAACCTGAATTTAGCCTTATTTTTGCACTTAATAGTTCTAGTTTACCTTGTAATTGTAGGGATAATTCTTCAAGGAAGACATTAGCTGAATACGATTATTTCAAAGCCCTGCTTATACCGCATTTTACCTTAAGCCTTTCAGTGTTAATAGTCTGAGTCCTTTTTGTATTCTGGTTTCTTGTTAACACTTCCTTTTATGCAGCTTGTCACTTTTCTATCCCTGTTATGGGTTTTTGTTTTGCTTTGTTTTTTACTTTCAATTGGTTTTAATAGCATTTACTTACATCATTTAAGGGCATTTATTTATAAAGTATATTTAAGACTGGTTAGTAATTTAGGCTTGAGTTTCCTTTTAAAATTAAGTTAGGAAAAAGCTAGTTATTAGTTCACAAAGATAATTTCCTGAGGATATGTTGACTATAAACTCAAAAAATACACTTGGCATCCATCCTATAAGCAGCAAATATTCATGTAATTTATTTCAGCCAATTTCATATTTTTGAAAAGCATTCTCATTTCTTTAAAGTACTGTCAATGGTTCTTGAAAGGCTATTGTGGACATGATATGTTCAATCTAACTTATTGGGAGGTGGGGACTGATTTTATGTAACTGTCCAATTCAGAGAGGCTAGGGTTTAGCTTAATTTGTAGAGTGGTGTTCTGTGTACTCTGAGGCTCTGAGTTCAATACCTGACACCATAAAAATGGGAGAAAGACCTGGCAGCCCACTCCCAAAACAATTAGCCACTGAAAACCCTATGAACAGCAGAGAAGCACTGACATAGTGCTGGCCATGGCACAGTGTTTAGGAGTGTTTTGTTCTGTTGTAGGTAGAGTTGTCATGAATTGGACCCAACTCGATGGCACCTAACAGCAATATCCATTTCAGTGTCTTTGAGTTAAAAAAAAATAGATGACATTACAAAAATTTAGTCACAGGCAGCGTAATCAGTTCCTCAGAAAATACAGCTTCCAAACCTCTCATCATTCTGACTCCTCTTTATGCTTTTACTTACATATGCCTTTCTTTTAAAGAAGCAAAAAGAACAAGAATTTGCCAAAATTCTAAAGGTCACAGTTTATATAGTAACTGAACTAGAGTAGTCACTTTCATCACAGAAATTTTCGTTATTCTAGGTCAAGGCAAAGCAGAAGGAGAGGCTTAGTATCCCCAAATGCAAATTCTTGAATTATGAAGTATCCATAGGAATGTTCATGAGCATGCTGCAGAGCTGTCTTCTGGTGGGCTGCACTGTGCTGCTGCTCAGCAGGATCCCAAGAAGTCTTTATATTAATTGAGGGTCAGAAAAGTGCAATGCAAGGACACAAGGGTGCCCTGGAGGCCTAGCTATGGAGTTGCAGCTCTTAAGGGGGACTGTAGCAGTCACAGCCAGGCAAAAATACCACCATGCACAGGATTACAACTTTCCCACCTACACCACGCTTCCACTTCCTTCTGCTATGATTGTTAACTTGAATATTCCTCTCTCCAAAGGAGAAACTTTGAAAACAACTTCAGTTTGTCCTTTTAATAATTAATTGTGTTAAAGGAAAGGGAATTCCTGTCTCATCCTTTCTGTGTTTAAGGAAGACATCTCAGACTTTGTCTCAAGCTGCATGTTCTGTTTGATCCATTAAAGCTATGCCTCAAGTGGAAGATTTGTCTGAACATCAAGTTTAAGATAGATTTTATCAGTAAATTTGGAAGCCTGAATAAAATAATCCCAACAATTTTCTGAATGGTTATCAATTGCTAATAATAATTGTACATTTCTGTCATAGAGTTATATTAGAAAGTTACATAGGCAAGAGCAAACAAATACAAGCATGGCTTATTAAATGTACATTGATTCTGAAAGCATTAAAATATCACTTAAAAATCAAGTGGATGCACATTGAAGTAATTACTTGGTAATGAAAGTAGTTCAGAAATTTTTAAACAGTTTGACAACCTCTGGTGTAGCATGCTTTAACATTTTTGAAGGTTTGATTTGTTATTTACTACTTGGATGAACTTTAAATACAAAGAATTATTTTGAAGATTGAAGGGTGAAAGTAAATAAGATTAGTAATTAGTGTATACCAAAAGTTAAAATAATCATTTACCTATGTTTGTTTTCCTTGCCCTTCTAATCTCTAATACTTTGTCAGCAACCCCTAAGAGGTTTAATATTGACAAAAATGAATATCAGTCTGGGAGTGATTGTGCATGCCTGTAATCCTGGTGAATTAGGAGGTGGAGGCAGGAGGATCAGGAGTTTGAGGCCAGAAGCAGCCTGTTCAATTTAGCAAGACCCTGATTCAAGATGAAAGAGGTTGAGGGTGCAGCTCAATGGTAGAGTGTTTACAAAGTATGCATGAGGCCCTGGGGTTCAACCTAGTAGTACTGGGCAATAAAGAGTGGAATGAATATCAGTTCAGGAATATATAGCTTTTCTTTGTGTGAAGACTTAAGTTCCCTTTTAGCTTTATGGTATTTACTCATTAGCTAGCAAAGTGAACCAAAATTTATTTTATGAAAATAAAAGCCTTTAAAGCATAGGAAATCTTCAGGTTTGTGTTTCTTTTTACCTCCTTCATATAAATTGCAGTGATAGGAATGTGTGTTAAGCACTGTCAAGTCCTGTCTGACTCAGCAGCTCTATGTACAACAGAATGGAACACCACCCAACACTATGCCATGCACACAATGTATTTATGTGTGAGCCCATTGTTTCTGCCACTGCGTTTCTTCTTATTTTGCGTCATACCGCATCAGCAACTGGGGGTTGCAGGAGCTTTACTCCATTCCGGTCATTAAGATTGACTCTACTTTGAGGAGGCACCTCTTCCCCAGTCATTTCTTGAATGCAGCCTAGGGGGCTCATTTTCTGGCACTCTTATTTGACAGTGCACCTGCAGCTGTATTACTGTGGTGTCCAATCCCATCAGATCTTGGAAGCTAAGCCTGGTTGGGCTTGGTTAGTACTTGGATGGGAGACCGGCTGGGAACACCAGTTGCTGTCAGCTTGGGAGAAGGACCCAGCAACCCACTCCCAAAAATCAATCTTCCATTGAAAACCCTATGAACAGCAGAGAAGCACTAACAATAGTGTTTCACTTGTTGTTTGAAGGGTCGCTATGAGGCAGACACTGATTGAATAGCACCTAATAGCAACAACAACAATTTGACAGTGCTGGGTTTTCAATACCTAATTGTTTCAGGAATGGGCTTCTGGGTCCTTCTTCCTAGTCTGCCTTACTCTGGAAGCTCAGCTGAAACCTGTCCACCCTGGGTGGCCCGGCTGGTATCTGAAATACCACTGGCATAGCTGTCAGCAGCCCACAAGCTCCTGTAGTATGGCAGGCTGACAGACACATGGTAGAGGTACAGGAATAGCATAACTGAAATTTAAAGCTGCTTGCTTAAGAGCTACCTTGATTTTTATATATCAGTATGCTGACTATGCTGAGTTTCTCTGATGTAATTAACTATGTTGTTGTCTGGTGGCTTATGATCCTTTTTACTTATTATTTCTCCTTTTTACTTGTTTTCCTTTACTTTTTAGTCATACAGACAGAGGGTTCACCTAGAAATATCTTTCTTGCTATATTAGGTTTGTGGAAGATAAATATCCTTAGTGTGATATTTGATATATTTGTGATTCCTTCTATAATTGTTAAAAATTTTAATTCTTTATTCAATTTTTAAGTCCTGCCATTGAATCTACCAGAGACGATTCCTCAAGCTTAGTTGCTGAACTTCAAGAAAAGCTTCAGGAAGAAAAAGCTAAGTTTCTAGAACAGCTTGAAGAGCAAGAAAAAAGAAAGAATGAAGAAATGCAAAATGTTCGAACATCTCTAATTGCTGAACAACAAGTATGTGTCTGTCCCCATTTCATTTATTTAAGATCTGAACAAGTAGACACAAATGAACAAGTCTGATTTTTTTCTGTAGCTGAGGATTTTTTATTCTTAGATGTGGTTTCTTTTCCATTGACACTGTTATAATATTTTATCTTCTTCATGATAAAGGCATTTTTTTTTTGTTTTTTTTTTTTCTTTTTTTGATTAATGGTATGTCATATAACGAACCAAGGAAACTAAGTTTTCAGGAAGAGGAGTTGCCAGCAGTTCTGTGCAAGGGCTATCAAGTATTGAAGTAACATCTCTGTTTTCAAGGATCCATATTTATGGATTCTTTTGTATTATTGATTCTCCATATAATCTCTTTCTCTTGAATCTGTGTGCTGTTTTGTGAGCATATAGTTTCAGAATTCCAGATGAATTAGGTAATGAATTAACTGATTAAAAAACACAAGTGTAAATTGACAGCTATCTAATTGAGTTCTTCATAGTTTAAAACTTTTAGTTCTTGTATAATCAGATTAGAAGAAATGACTTCTAAGGTACCTTCCAATTTTCAACACAGTGTGTACTAAGTGGTACCATAACCTACCTCTACATGAGTGACTTCAAGGTTGGACCCAGGAGATTCTTAACTCGCCCTTTTTTTAATGTACTTATGATAAATAGTGATAATCAGCCTCAAAATTCATTTTACCTTACAGAAGTAGCAAAGATCATGAAAATAAATAATAGTTAATGTACTTCTACAAGTATTTTTATTTTCTCTATGTAAATAATAATGCCTGCAGCCATAGCACTGTGGCGTCTGATCCCGTCAGATCTCGGAAGCTAAGCAGGGTTGGGCCTGGTTAGTACTTGGATGGGAGACCACCTGGGAACATCAGGTGCTGTAGGCTTGGGAGAAGGACCCAGCAACCCACTCCCAAAAATCAATCCTCCATTGAAAACCCTATGAACAGCAGAGAAGCACTGCCAATAGGGTTTTACCTGTTGTACGTAGGGTTGCTAGGAGTCAGACACCAACTTGATGGCACCTAACAACAACAAATAACATATAAATAATAAGTTTAGAAATCTATAAGTATTCTCTTGTGAGGGCTTGTCCTGTATGCTTACTAACTAGAAATGATCCGTAATTTAACACTTAATGAATTTGTTAGATTTTTATCTAAAAGTAGCAAATTATTTCCCTCTTAATTCTCCCTATTGCCACCAACATTTTGATTGATCTAAGAACCAATAAGTGGTTAAAGTTTTGGGATTGGAAATGCTAGGTAGATGGAGAGAGTCAGTCATTAGTCACTACTATGTTTTGGGAAGAGTTTAATGATATTTTGCAAAGGAAATTTTTAACAATTTCTTTATTTAAACTCTGTACATTTAAAATTGCTACTTATTTCATGAGATCCCTACAGGTAGTTGGATATGTACCTTTGTAGGAAGAAACTAAATAAAACTTAGAGACTAATAATTGTAGACAGTAGAGAGGTACACTGGCCATCACAGATACCCAGATAAGAAATGGAAACAGAATAGACCTAGCTCTCACATATTAGTATGGTAATCAAGTCTTAGCTAAAGAGAAAAGAAGATTTCAGAGGCAGGACAATTACTCAGATAAAAGGTGTGTGTAACAATCTCTTAGATTATTGTAATTTTCCCTCTGAAATTTTAAAATATTTGCTAACACAATTCCTCTAACTATATATGGACAATAATAAGGAAATAGAACGTGTTTTCAGGATATAAAATCAAAACTAAGAAAACACAACCTTTACGTACCATATTTATTTAAAAATAAATGTTCGTGAATCACACCATTATTTCTCCACATACAAGTGTACCACAGAAAAAATATTTGCAAGTTTATTTTCTTAGCATTAGCTGCTAAATTTGTGCAGATAATTTAAATATTTATTCTGTTTCTTTCAGACCAATTTTAACACTGTTTTAACAAGAGAGAAAATGAGAAAAGAAAACATAATAAATGATCTTAGTGAAAAGTTGAAAAGTACAATGCAGCAACAAGAGCGGGATAAAGGTCAGTACTTCTATTTTGCAATCCTCTTTAAAATGAAAAAAATACGTGAAAATTTTTCCATTAAGTAAAGCCTATTTTTATTTGGGTGTCTTTTAGATTTGATAGAGTCGCTTTCTGAAGATCGTGCTCGTTTGCTTGAGGAAAAGAAAAGGCTCGAAGAAGAAGTCAGTAAATTACGCAGTAGCAGTTTTATGCCTTCCTCACATGTAGCTGCTGCCCCAGAACTTTATGGAGCCTGTGCACCTGAGCTCCCCAGCGAAACAGAGAGATCAACCATGGAAGCAACAGATGAAGGAAGAGTGGATTCAGCAATGGAGACAAGCACCATGTCTGTCCAGTAAATAGGCCTTTCTTCCTCCATGTCACTGAGCGCTGTATAATTCAGTAGTGTCATTCCATTCATTACAAAATTCTGAAGAAAGGAAAGATTTTTAACATTCCTGATTGTCCACAGTCCATAGAGAGAGTAATTCAAAAAGGCAATCATAGACATGTCAAGAGCATGATCATAATTAGAAAACAAATGACAGAAATAAGTTCAGATATGTGGAGCCTAGCAAAACAAAACCTCAGAAAAGTAAATACATTCAACTAAATTCTATATATAGGAGAGGCAGTTAGAGCAAAACAATACAGAAAGCTTAGTGTAACATAATTAAGAGAAATTTAAGGCAAATAGTAAGGAAAAACATCAGCAACTCAAAAACAAAAAACTTTAAAAAATTAAAGAGGAAATAGGTTTAGGGAGGTTATGTTTCACCAAAAAGCGATTAGCCATAAACTTATAGATGCTTTAAAATGTGACTTTGATCAACTTTTATAAATCAAAAATACATTAAGAGTAGAATGTGAACTCTCAAAACCCACTAAGTAGGACATTTCTCTCACAAGAAACAATGAAGTAAAAATGAACAATAAAGAATTGAAATAATGCAATCTCAATACAGTAGTTTAGAAGCTGGGAGCAGTGGTGCATGTCTGTAATCCCGGTGACTCGGGAGGTGGACCTAGGAGAATCATGAATTCAGGGCCCAAGGCAGTCTGTGTAACTTAGTGATAACCTTCTAAAAAAATTAAAATTAAAATTGAAATTAAAAACATTTAAAAATCAGCTGGGGATGCAGCCCAGTAGTAGAGTACACACAAAGTATGTGCGAGGCCCTGGTTCAACCCTTAAGTACTACAAAAAGAAAATCTGGAAATTTATTTTTTTTTTAACTTTTTATTATTAGTAATTTTTAATGTATAACTTAGTCTCATTATGACATTTACATACATGCATTTCATTGCACATTGCTTCCCCCTTACCCTCTCATGACCCTCTGTCCCCAACCCTTCCCTCCCCACCAATGGTCTCCTTTCTACCTGCATATCTCTTTTATGAGTATATCTGTCTGTATATATACATCTTGATTTTGCCATTAGGGCAACATACATGATATTTTTTTTTCTCCCATTACCCTTTTTTCTTGCTCCTTCCCCCTTTAGTCCATTATCTTTCCCTACTTACATGTGGAAATTTAAATACTTATATAGATGTAGATATGTAGGTATTGGTGCTTATACATATTTATATATAGGTATTGATATAAAAATAGCAATTGGCTTATTCAGAACCAAAGTTACAAAAAAATAGGTACAATCAAAGTAGTATTCTAGGAGAGCTACGTATCTTCAACTATGTTCCTTCCTCCCTCCCTCTCTTCCCCCCCCTCCTTCATTCATTCTTTCCTCTTTCCCTTTTTTTGGCAGTACTGAGGGTTGAACCAAGGGCCTTGCACTTGCATGTTTTGCAAATGCTGGACCACTGAGCTGCACCCCCAGCCCATTTTTTGTTTTACTTTTACTTTTTGAGACGGTTTTGCTAAGTTACGCAGATTGCCTCTGGTCTTGAACTTGGGATCCTCCTGCCTCCACCTCCTGAGACGCTGGAATTACAGGTGTGTGCCACCGCACCTGGCTCAAGTACCTTTATTTTAAAAATGAATTCACATAGGAAGGAGAGTTTTTTAATCTGAGAAAAATAAAATTTGAAAAAATTATCCCTGGATAAATACATACTTTAAGTTTTGTTTATAATTTCAAAAGGTTTATAGATCTAGGTCTGATACAGAGAATAGACAATATTGTTACATGTCCTAATTTAAAAGGATACTTGGTACAAATACTTATTGAAGTGATCTGTATTATTAATATTTAAGTTTTTAAGATCTTATTGAAGAATATAAAGTTCAGAATTTCAAAAAACTAAAACGTAATCATTCTTTCACTTTCAGAGAGAATACGCATATGCTGTCTGAAGAAAAACAGAGGATAATGCTCTTAGAACGAGTAAGTAAATTCTCTTCTTCAACTACTATGTTTAACATATTTACTTTGGAATAGCACTTTGATAAAATTTATTCTGAAAATATACAATGGATATGCGTTCATGAATTCTTTTACAGTTAATTTATTTTTTTGGTTAATGTTTTGAGAAGTCCTTTCATTTGTAATTCTACTGACAAAACAGTTTGTGGTAGTATCAGGCTTCTCATTTATCATAACTTCCCAATCAATGGCATCTATATAAGAGAAAAAGGTGAGTAGAGTTCATTAAATATATGCAATAATGGTTGTACTTGATAAAAGTTCAGAATTCAGCAAAGTAATATAAATAAGGATTTTACACCTTCATTTCAAAAAAAAGCATTGGCCTTTTTTTTTTTTTTTTTAGAAATGAGCAAAAATGTAAGAAATAATGGAGAAAGAAGGTATATTTTTAATAAAAATTAGTTGAAATGTTGTCATTAGGTTCTGTTGAGTCAGGTCTGACTCATAATGAGCAGGAGAAAATTGGCAATAAGTGGCTTCCATACAGTTGAATACAAAATTGTATACATTTGGCAAATCTTATTTAGTGATCAGTTTCATTCCTTAGGCCTTTAACATTTTCAGCAGTCTTTGCTCTTTATAAGCTTGTGTGATAGAAATCCAGGATCATAAAGTGATCCTTTTGATGCACACCTGTAATCCCAACAATTTAAAAGGCAGAGCCAGCAGGATAACGAGTTCAAAGCCAGAGGCATCCTTTGTAACTTATTGACACTCTGACTCAAAATAAAAAATGGGCTGGGGGATGCAGTAGGTGAGCTGGGCATGGTGGCACACACCTGTAATCCCCTGGACTCAGGACCAGAGGCAGGACATAACTTAGTGATACTCTGTCTCAATTTTAAAAAACTAAAAATGGACTTGGGGTACAGCTCAGTGGTAGAGTGTTTATAAGGTATGCACTAGGTGCTTGGTTTAGTCCTCAGTACTGCAAAGAAAAAAAAAGTGATTAATTGCCTCCTTCATCTGAGATGTATGCTGTAAATGCAGGCCTCTCCTCTTAGATGAGACATGCTAGCAAAGTCTTCAGAGGTAGAGCTCCACATGTTTACAGATTCATAGTGCATATGGAGATTTGACAACTGTTTGCTTAGGTAGATATTATCTAAAATTGCTCTTATTTTCATTAAGCCATTAAGAAATTAAAATAGTTGGAAAGTAGTATCTCCATTAATGTTTCATTCCCCAGCAGTACATTTGAAGTTTGAAGATAAGAACCTTAACAGTCATTCTATTTAGATTTATTTGAGTAAGTGAAAGGATAAACCAAAGATCTTTTTCCCACTTGCAGACATTGCAGTTGAAAGAAGAAGAAAATAAGCGGTTAAATCAAAGATTGGTAAGGTTTTTTTCTGGATACTTTGATCATAACATTTTAAAATTATTATTACATGACATTTTATTATGAAAATCTACTATCTGACCCCCACACATCTGTCAGTTTGCTGCACTGTGGGGGCTTGCATGTTGTGATGAGACTGAGAGCTCTGCTACTGGTATCTCAGATACCAGCAGGGTCACCCATGGTGGACAGGTTTCAGCTGAGCTGCCAGACTAAGACAGACTAGGGAGTAGGACCTGGCAAACCACTCCCGAAACAACTAGCCATTGAAAACCCTATGGATAGCAAAGGAACACTGTCAGATATAGTGCCAGAAAATGAGCCCCCCAGGTTGGAAGGCACTCAAAAGACTACGGGGGAAGAGTTGCCTCCTCAAAGGAGAGTATACCGTGATGACAGAAATGGAGTAAAACTCCAGGGTACTCAACTTGCTGATGAGGCATGACTCAAAATGAGGAGAAACAACTGGAAACATCCTTTAATAATTGGAACATAGAATGTACGTAGTATGAATCTAGGAAAATTGGAAATCATTAAAAGAGAAATGGAGCACATAAACATTGATATCCTAGGCATCAGTGAGCTAAAATGGACCGGCATGGGCCACTTTGAGTCATCTGACTCATATGGTCTACTGTGCTGGGAATGATAAACTAAAGAGAAATGGGGTTGCATTCATCATCAAAAAAGACATCTCAAGATCCGTCCTGAAATACAATGTTGTCAGTGATAGAATAAATGTCCACACTCTACAAGGAAGGCCAGTTAATATGACTATTATTCAAATTTATGCACCCACCACTAAGGCCACAAATGAAGAAAGGGAAGATTTCTACCAGCTTCTGCAATCTGAAACAGATCAAACATGCAATCAAGACATACTGATAATCACTGCTGACTGGAATGCAAAGGTTAGAAACAAACAAGAAGGCTCAGGAGTTGGAAAATATGGTCTTGGTGACAGAAGTGAAACTGGAGATCGCATGATAGAATTTTGTCAGACCAATAACCTTTTCATTGCAAATACATTTTTTCAACCACATAAACGGAGACTATACACATGGACTTCACCAGATGGAACATACAGGAATCAAATTTACTACATATGTGGAAAGAGACGATGGAAAAGCTCTATACAAAATGTCAAAACAAGACCAGGTGCTGAGTGTGGATCAGACCATCAGCTTCTCATAGGCAAGTTCCGATTGAAGCTGAAGAAAATTAGAACAAGTTTTTGAGAGCCAAGGTATGACCTTGAGCATATCCCACCTGAGTGCAGAGACAAACTCAAGAATAGGTTTAATGCACTAGATACAAATGATAGGAGACCAGACAAATTGTGGCATGACATAAAAGATATCATTCATGAAGAAAGCAAAAGGTTACTACAAACACAAGAAAAAAGGAAAAGACCAAATTACATGTCAAAAGAGACACTGGACCTTGCCCTTGAACTTAGAGCAGCTATAGTAAAAGGAAGACATAATGAAGTTAAGGATCTAAACAGAAGATTTCAAAGGCAGCTCGAGAAGACAAAAACAAATATTACAATGACATGTGCAAAGAGCTGGAGGCAGAAAACCAAAAGGGAAGAACATGCTCTGTGTTTCTCAAGCTTAGGGAAGTGAAGAAAAAATTCAAGCCTCGAGTGGCAATAGTGAAAGATTCTACAGGGAAAATATTAAATGGTACAGGAAACATCAAAAGAAGATGGGAAGAATACACAGAGTCATTATACAAGAAAGAATTGGTAGATGACCAACCATTCCAAGAAGTTACATATGAAGAGGAACCAATGGTGTTGAAGGACGAAGTGGAAGCTGCCTTGAAAGAACTGGCGAAACACAAGGTTCCAGGAATTGATGGGATACCAATAGAGATGTTTCAACAAACAGATGCAGCACTGGAGGTGTTAATGTGTTTATGCCAACAGATTTGGAAAAAGCTACTTGGCCAACTGACTGGAAGAGATCCATATTTGTGCCTATTCCCAAAAAAGGGGATCCAACTGAATGTGCAAACTATCGGACAATATCATTAATATCACACACCAGCAAAATTCTACTAAAAATCATTCAGAAGCGACTGCAGCAGTATATAGACAGGGAATTACCGGAATATCAAGCGGGATTCAGAAGAGGGCAGGGAACCAGGGACGTCATTGCTGATGTCAGGTGAATATTAGCTGAAAGGAGAGAATATCAGAAAGATGTCTATCTATGTTTT
Source organism: Pedetes capensis (assembly GCA_007922755.1). Taxonomy (NCBI): domain Eukaryota; kingdom Metazoa; phylum Chordata; class Mammalia; order Rodentia; family Pedetidae; genus Pedetes; species Pedetes capensis. The sequence continues at coordinate 48,944 of VMDO01004311.1, read as the reverse complement.
ATTGACTATGCAAAAGCATTTGATTGTGTGGATCATAACAAATTATGGATAACACTTCGGAAAATGGGAATACCAGAACACCTAATTGTGCTCATGAGAAATCTGTACATGAACCAGGAGGCAATTGTTCAAAAAGAAGAAGGAAACACTGCCTGGTTTAAAGTTGAGAAAGGTGTGCGTCAGGGCTGTATACTTTCACCCTATCTCTTCAATTTATATGCTGAGCAAATAATCCGAGAAGCTGGACTTTATGAGGAAGAACGTGGCATCAAGATTGGAGGAAGACTCATTAACAACCTGTGTTATGCAGATGACACCAGTCTCCTTGCTGAAAGTGAAGAGGATTTAAAACATTTACTGATGAAGATCAAAGATCATAGCCTTCAATGTGGGTTACGACTAAACATCAACAAAACAAAAATCCTTACTACTGGGTCAGCATGCAACTTCACAATAAATGGAGAAAAGATTGAGGTTGTCTAAGATTTTACTTTGCTTGGCTCTATAATCAACACCCGTGGAAACAGCAGTCAAGAAATCAAAAGATGCATTGCTCTAGGAAAAGCTGTGGCAAAAGATCTCTTTAGAGTATTGAAAAGCAAAGATGTCACATTGAAGACGAAGGTGCATCTGACTCATGCCATGGTATTTTCAGTGGCAACATATGGTTGTGAAAGCTGGAGATTGAACAAGAGAGACAGGAAAAGAATTGATGCTTTTGAATTGTGGTGTTGGAGATGTCTATTGAATATACCATGGACCACCAAAAGAACCAAGAAATCTGTCCTAGAAGAAGTGCAACCAGAGTGCTCCTTGGAAGCAAGAATGGCCAAACTGCGTCTTACATATTTTGGGCATGTAGTCAGAAGAGATCAATCCCTAGAGAAGGACATCATGTTTGGGAGAGTGGCAGGTCAACGCAAAAGAGGAAAATCCTCCACCAGATGGATTGACACAGTGTCTGCGACAATGAGCTTAAACATAAATAAGATGGTGTGCCTGGCACAGAATCGGGAAGTGTTTCGATCTTCTGTACATAGGGTCGCTATGAGTTGGACTCAACTCGACGGCACCTAACAACAACAACTATCTAAAGGGTGTGTGTTTTGATTAATTTATGACTTGTAGTGTATATTGGGGCTGAGATTTAGCTCAGTTAGTAGAGCTGTGCTCTGCAGTCTCTGAGGTCCCGAGTTCTATTCCCAGCAGTGCAAAAATGGGAGAAGGAGGTGGCAATCCACTCGCAAGGTAATCCCAGAACAATCAGCCATTGAAAATCCAAAGAGGGTCGCTATGAGTCAGATAGGACTCGACGGCACCCAACAACAACAAAAACAGGTGTTTATTGAGCCATTTTACATACTGTGTTCTATTGATTCTCAATGATGAAGTCACATTGGAATTGTCACTTTTTTCTTAACTTGAAAATAAATATATTTTGGTGAGAATTAAAACTAGAACTGACCAAGGGAGCTACCTTAAAAAAAAAAAAATTGATCATTACAGTATGAGTGTGTTTGGTACTTTCAAAAAAAGTTTTGATATACTTTTCAGAATTTACTTTTTAAAAACAAAATAGTAATAAAATATTTGCTTTTTTCTTAGCCCTGAATTACAATAAAAATTATATATTCTGTATGAATTTTTCCAGAAAACTTTGAAAAGGAGTTGCTTATCCCAGGCATCACTTAACATGTATTTTATTTAGTATTCATAAGCTGTATTTGGCAGGGCTTTTATTCTTTTTATTGCTGTTTTCCTAGTACCTAAAACAGTAGCTTGTATACCATCAATGCTGCCGCGTGTTTATGAATGAATGAATTTTGCCTTTGAGATACAGAGGGCTCCACACTTACTTATACAGGATGTTCAAATGTAAAGCACACTTTCACACAGCTACCCATATTCATATTTTTTCACCAAATCCAAACCATCATTTATAGTAAGTGTATGATTTTTTTTTTTTTTTTTTTTTGGTTTCTTTGTTGTTTTTGAGAATAAGGTCTTACTATATAGCCCAGGCTGCAGCTGTAGCCCTATGTCATCCGATCCCGTCGGATCTCAGAAGCTAAGCAGGGTCGGGCCTGGTTAGTACCTGGATGGGAGACCGCCTGGGAACACCAGAAGCTGTAGGCTTGGGAGAAGGACCTGGCAACCCCCTCCCAAAAATCAATCTGCCATTGAAAACCCTATGAACAGCAGAGAGGTACTGACAATAGTGTTTCTGCAGTTGTACAGAGGGTTGCTATGAGTCGGATACCGACTCGATGGCACCTAACAACAACAACAATATAACCCAGGCTGCCTCATACTTGGGATCCTCCTGTCTCAACCTCCAGAGTACTGAGATTACAGGCATTTGGCACCATGGAAGATTTGAAAGTTAAGCTTTTCAAAAATCTGAATAACGCTGGGCGCAGTGGCACACTCCTGTAATCCCAGCAACTCGGGAGGTAGAGGCAAGAGGATCACAAGTTTGAGACCAGACGTAATTTATATAATTTAGTGAGACCTTGTCTCAAAAAAAAAGTAAAAACATTGGCTGAGGGTGCAGCTCAGTGGTACAGCAGTTGCAGTGCATACAAGCACGAGGCCCTGGGTTCAACCACCCGGTACCACACACACACACACACACACACACACACACACACACACACACACACACACACACACACATCTGAATAAAGTTGAGTCCATTGTTATAAAGGGATGATCAGAATTTTCTTCACAGACAGGATCTTAGTCATTTTTTTCCTGGTTAATTATAGTAAATTGCAATACACTATTGGGCCTTACTGGTCATCATAACTGTTTCTCTTTCTCTCTCTCTCTCTTTCACTCTCCCCTCTGCCCTCCACCACCTCTGTTTTTCTCTCTTTTTATAAATACTTTTTTAAAGAACCCTGCATTTTACCACATAAGTGTTTGGAAGAATAATGGGGGAAATTTGGAGCATCAAAGTTAGATTTCATAAACAAAATGAAATCCCTATCCTTCATTTGTGTGGCTGAGTATTGGGTATACTTTGCTTAGGAAAGATGGGCATTTTTCTTACCCCTTCAGAACTCATGCCCCAAGTGTCACAGATGGTCCAGTAAATTGATTGAAGGCTATGTGAAGAATGAAGCTGCAGATTAGCCAGCAGGTGCCATTGCACTGTGCTTAATTGTCAGGAGTGGAGATGGCAGCCACCGCATCTTCCATGGTTATGAAACTGAGCCATCTCAGGAGTTGCCTTGAAGATGATAGAGGAATGACCCTCCAAACTTTCTGCTCCTACTCCTTTTCAACCATAGCCGTAGTGTTTGTGTAAGATCCTTGAATGAGATATTTTTTAAGGGTGTTTCAAGGTTTGATTAGTTTTTCCAAAAGAAAAGATTCTCAAACTCTTTTAATGAAAATTTCAGTTTCTTTCTTTATAATATACATAAAATGTGGTTGTAAAATCAGTTTTTAATCCTGTGAAATCTTATAAAATAAGTAAAAATAAGTGGACGTAAGTACTTCATTAATATGAACTTTTCAAAGTTGGGACACAGATTTGAATGTGGTGTTGTTATTAGGTACCATTGAATCAGCTTCCGACCCTACGTACAACAGGAAAAGCATTATTGTCAGTGCTTCTCTGCTATTCATGGGGTGTTCGCTGATTGTTTTGGGGAGTGTGTTGCCAGGTCTTCTCCCAAGCCTACAGCACCTGGTATTCCCAGGCAGTCTCCCATCCAAGTACTAACCAAGCCCGACCTTGCTTAGCTTCTGAGATATGACAGATTGGTCACTACAGTGCTATGGCTATAGGCAGATTTGAATGTGTGTAACATCAAATGAAGTTTTATAGTAAGTACATGTAGTGCTCTAAATGTGTAAGGTACGTGACCTGTTCCTTTTTTTCTCTTAGATGTCTCAAAGCATGTCTTCAGTATCATCAAGACATTCTGAAAAGATAGCTATTAGAGAGTAAGTTTCTTTTTTTGTGTGTGGGTACTGAATTCAATTGTCAATGAACAAAAATGTATTTTAGTTGCAATAATTATTCAGGTACAAGTTCATTGAGTTGATTGTTTTCTATTCAGTCATAGTAAAAGTTCATTGGAAAGCAAGATTTTTCTAAATTGTTATTCTAGAACCATTAAATTGTATTTCTAATCACTTCTATTACAGCTTTATCATTCACATAAATATCCTTGAAGCCTCTTTGACTCTAGTTAATATTTTAGCTGGTGGTACCTCTTAATCCTGTTTAAGTCATTTTTCATTTTAGATTAGAGATCTTGATAATCTAACAAGGTTGGCATTTCCTTGTTTTTATTTTTACTTTATTGATGCACTGAAAATTCAGAATATACTATAAAGTTTATTACTTGCATAATTTAATAGTTTTCCTAGATCAAATTACCCCATAGTAACAATTATTCTTTCACTTGGGTTATTTGAAAGGAGTTCTGGAATAATGAAAGTATTATCATTAACTCATGAATAATGCCTATCTTTTATAGCTGATAGGACAATTGCAAAAATTACTGAATTAAAGTTTTTAAATTTTATTTATTTATTTATTTTCAGTGTTTTGAGACAAAGTCTCATTAGGTAGCCCAGGCTGTCCTAGAACTTGCTATTTAGTTGACCTCAAACCTGCACTCTTCCTTCTGCCTCAGTCTCTCAAGACATGCACTACCACACCTGGCTTGAACTAAATATTTTTAATGACCTTTTTTTTTTACTTTTATTTTTGTCTGTTGACTAAATTTTTGGTTGTCAAATACCTGTGGGTCTGACCTTTCACCTCTGTTTAAAGTTTTATCTTCTCTAGATGATTTGAAAGCGCAGAATGGTATCTGTCTTGGCCAGCTGTATGTTAAATCAATGGGTAGTTCATCTATGTAATTTATGTAGGTCTTTTTTGAGTCAAAGTCTCCCTAAGTTATGCAGGCTGCCTATGGCTTCAAACCCTCAATCCTCCTCTCTCAGCTTCCTCAAGTAGTTTTGATTACAGACATGTGCCATGGTGCCTGGCCATTTTTGTTCTTTTGAAAGTAAGAGGGGGAGAAGCTTTAAAATAACCACCTCAGAGAGGCCCCAAAATAGTACTTGCGGCATTGCTGTGGCAATAAATATTTATAGATTATCAATTAAGGAATAAAAGACTACTGTATTTTAAAAGTCTCCCTAACTGACTTTGATAATTTTTCTGTTCAAGGAGCTACTGAATTACCTGTTCCTGACACTTAGGAAAACTGAGAATAATTTTCAAGAACTATTGATGTTTTAGCCAGTTGCAGTATCACACACCTGTATTCCCAGTGATTCAAGAGGCTAAGGCAGGAAGATCATAAGTTCAAGGCCAGAAACAGCCTGAGTAACTAAGACCCTGTCTCAAAAGAAAAAAAAAAAAAAAATTGTAAATGGACTGTAAGGTGAAGCCCAGTGATAGAGCACTTGCAAAGTATGTGTGAGGCCCTAGGTCCAACCCCCAAATACTGCCAAGAAACACACAAACGAACACAAACCCACATTACTGATGTCTTGAACAGTTCTAAAAAGGCTCTAACAGCAGAGACCACTGAAGCATGTAGGCAGTTGTACCTGTTTCTTTATTTCCCTGTTGTGTGCCTTCAGACCCATACCACATGCCAATAATATTCTGGACTTGTTTAGACCTAACTAAGCACATGGACCTTGTTTAGTTGCTTTTTCTTTCAAAATGGGTAAAAAGAGTACTAAATTGGGAACTGGAATAGAAGTATCTAGTTCTTTGATAAGCACTGTGACAATGAACTAGACTCTTTTCTCTGAATTTATGTTTCTTGGTATGAAATGAAAGATTAGGGGGGAAAAATCTCCCTGTTACTGAATGTGAGCAGTTTTTTTTTTTCTTATTTGTCTGTAGAAATAAGACATCTGTGTATGACCAGCACTCCTATGTGAAGCTGGGCAGAGTACAAAAATAATATGTAAATGTCAATCTTAATATTACATTAATACTATGTAGAGAACTTGCGAGGCTGAACACTTTTGTCCCTGGGTGTCCTCGGGATTGTTTCTGGTACCCTCCTCAGGTATCAAAATTGTTGGATGTTCAAATCTCTTATATAAAATAGCATTTTTATATAAGCTATGCGTACCCTGCTGTATACTAATCTCTAGATTAATAGCAATACCTAATAAAAATACTTTGGAAATAGTGTTATACTGCATTGTTTACCAAACAATGATAAGGAAAAAAGTCTGTATGTTCAAAACAGGTGTGGGTTTTCTATTTTCCAAATTATTTTGATCCATGGTTGGTTGAATTTAATGGATACAGAACCCACAGATGCTGAGGTCCAACGAGATAAACTTTGGTTTTCAGAACAGGGCGATTGATAGTAACTCACTCAGGATCAATAACATTACTTTCCTTTATTTAGTTTTCAGGTGGGAGATTTGGTGCTCATCATCCTAGACGAACGCCATGACAATTATGTATTGTTTACTGTTAGTCCTACATTGTATTTTCTGCATTCAGAGTCTCTGCCTGCCCTGGATCTCAAACCAGGTGAGGGCGGTAAGTATCACACCCAAGACTAAAATATTAAACTAGAGTGGAAGGAATATCGTTTTAATGTCTTTTCACCAGTTGTGTAGTTAAGTCACTTTGAATTCTACTTAACTACTACAACATTTTCTATGACTATTAAGTTATTAGTGTAACTCATCTACAGAAAATCATCCCTGCGTAATTGATGGCAACAATGAATCCTATTAAGATCTACATTATCCAGATTATTTTCTAGGATTTTCCCCCCCAGTCCTGGTGGATTTAACCCAATAGCCTCACACACGCTAGACAAGTGCTCTACCATTGAGCTGTACTCCTCAGTGACCTCCCCCCCTCCTATTTCTATTTTTGAGACAGAGTCTTTGCTATGGTGCACAGGCTGCCCTGACCTCAAACACACTATCCTCCTCTTCAGCCTCCATAGTCACTGGATTACAGGTATGCACCCATGGTGCCTGACTTTCAAGGATTTCATTGACAATTCACAATTACAGTGTAGCTATAAACAGTGGATCAGTTGATCAGAATCTATAAGGATTTTTGAATATCCTATGCCTAAGTAATTGCAGAATTATATTGTCAGAAATCTCATGTATATCTTCTTTAAGCTCAATACATATTCCTTTGTTTATGAAAATACTACCGTTTTTGGCAAAAAAGTTTATTATAAAGTGTCTTTTCTATCCCATTTTATCATCCTGTGTTACTACCTTGATTTCATTATACTAGTTGATACTTTAATAATATTTTTGACAACAGCAATAAATTTCATTAAATGTACTAAGTAACAATGTCTGTTAATCTGTTGGATCTTTGTGGGGGTTTTGGTTTATGAGTGTTTCGGTTTGGTTTGGTTTGGTTTTGGTACTGGTGGATTGAACCCAGGGCCTCACATATACTTTGCAAGTTCTGTATTGCTCAGCTGGACTCCCAGTCCACTTTTAAATTTTAATTTTGTGACAGAGTCTCACTAAGTTATGCAGGCTCTCTCTGATCTCAAACTTGCAATCATTCTGCCTCCACCTTCTGAGTCACTGGGGTTATATGCATGTGCCACTGCACCTGGCTTCTGTTGAATCATTAAAGAACACAAAAGGAACAGAATAGATATCTTAGGATACTTAGCCTGAGTAGAATTATTTAGAAAACAAAGTATGGCTACGTAAATTGACATTCTTATTTGGAGTGACTTGTGAACAAAATCAAATAAGTGTTCTTGATCTCGGCCAGTGTCAATGACTGTTTCATCATGACCTTGTCAATGGGCTATTTAGAATGTCCAATAGTCACGTGATGTTGCAGAATTAGAACATAAACTTACAACTTCACTCTTTGTTTTTAACCTTGAAGTCACTGAACTTTGTAACTTCTTTCTTTTTTGTGGCTTTGTTTTGTTTCTCATTTGTTTAAACATTTTGATCGCACATTACACACACACACACACACATACACACACCTGAAAATTGAACCCAGGCCCTTGCTTGTGCAAGGCAAGCGCTTTACCTCTGAGATACATCCCCAGCACTTTAAATTTTTTATTTGAACATTTTTAAACTGAGTCAGGCACGATGGCTCACTACTGTAATCCTAGCAACTCAGGAGGCAGGGCAGGACGATTGCAAGATCAAGGCCAGAGGCAGCCTGCATAAGTTGGCAAGATCGTATCTCAAAATAAAAAATAAAAAATTGACTGGAGGTGCAGTCCAGTGTTAGAGCACTTGTGAAGGGTGTGCAAGGCCATTGGTTCAAGTTAAAGTTTAAAGTTGGTTCAAGTTAAAGTTTATTTTAAAAGTTACAAAACTTTATAATAAAGAAAACCTGTACATGTTTTTACCAAGATTCACCTATTAGCATTTTTCTCTGTTTACATTCTCTCTCTGTGTATGTCTCAATATAAAAATATACAAATATATGCAATGTTCAAATTAACTTAAAGAGAGAATGAATATTTTACCTCTTAGTTTAGCTTTCTTGTCTTATCTCCTCCATTTTCATTACTTTCATTTTAGCCATTGTTAGTTGCTTATGGAGTACCAGCTATATTCACACTGCTGTGCCAGGCAGGTGTGTAAAGGGTGCAGTTCCTGCCCTTCTTGTGTATGCTGTTAAAAGCACTACCCCTCAAAAATCAGTGCTTTGCCTTCATCCTAGGTGTGCTTTGTCCACATTTAGAAATGGAAATGGTCATCTTTGTTAGTTCTTTCAGTAGGTGGCAGTTTTGAGTTAGCCTAGAATTCCTAGATTTATTCATGATTCGTGCTTAGATTACTAGTATTTCCTGAGCTGTCTATACTTAGTGAGTAAAAAAAAATATGTTACTGATTGAAATGTAACATGAAGTCACTTTTGTTTTATAAATTATTAAGTTTCAGTAATTTCAGCAATTTTTAAAGGCGTACATATACTCTTCGTCATGAATAATTTTAACTATACTTTGAAAACGGAATTAACAGTTTGATTCATTAGCTTCAGGTACATCTAGAAGACCCTGGGTCCTTGGAAAAGTAATGGAAAAGGAATACTGTCAAGCCAAAAAGGTGAAAAACTGCATCCTGTTGCATAAAAGTAGGAGTTATATAGAAATTGTTACTAGTGCTATGCTGGGCCTTTTAGCTCACTTAACTTAGAACTTGAATTTGATTAAATTGGGTTAAACCAACAGTTTTTATTATATTATTTATCTTTAAGTAGTAGCAGTAGATTGTCAGCAAGCCCTTGATGTATAATAGAAAACTGCTACAACATTTTCTATGACTATTAAGTTATTAGTGTAACTCATCTGCAGAAAATCATCCCTGCATAATTGATGGCAGCAGTGAATTCTGTTTGTACATAGAGTTGATGCTCTATCCCCATTGAGAAAGGATGGTTTAAAGTATTTGGTGGTTTCAGAGTTGACTTGATTATAGTGTCAACATTATCAGTGCTATAAAAGAGATGAATGTACTGAGGATTCTTACTGACTTACTGTAGTTTTGAGCCTCGGAGATAAAACACTAATAAAACTTGAATTGTACATTAAGGTTTCTTTCATACTTAAAATAATGTGTGGCTCATTTTAATATATTCTCTAGCACTGGCTACAGACTTCATCTCCTTACCAGTATTAGCAGCTCAGCATATTCTTTCTTGGTGAAGAGGTGGTTTTTATAGTTTGATAAAGACTCCTCTCTGCCACCTCCTGCCCCAAAACAGCCTAGCAGTGAATGGTATAGTTGACTGGTACCTGTGTAATTTGGTTTATTCATTCAAGTGATTCCCTTTTTTCTTTCCTTCGCAGGCACAAAACCGATTTAAAGTTCCTTTGGGGACAAAGTTTTACAGAGTGAAAGCTGTATCATGGAATAAGAAAGTATAGCTTATGGAAGAAGTTACCATGTTCTGTGTCATTTTCTGATATGTCCTCCAGTGCTCATTAATCACTCCAAAAACAGCAGCCATCTTTTTATACACAAGTCAACAGGCAATGTACTTCATTGGTGTACATCACTTACTTTTTAACTGGCTACATTTTAGGAACAATAAATTCATCAAAACTCTTGGCTGAATTAAAATGGTTTCATTTTTCCCCTCCCCAGATAACTCTAGAAATGTGGACCAAACTAGTTCATCTTCTCAAAGGGCATACCCTGTGCATTGTGGCTTATGATTAGCCATATTAATTGCCTGTTAAATATACATTAGCTTGAACTTAGATGTTAAATGTTAGTTGTTATTACCAGCATTTGTCCTTTTGTGAAATCAGTATCAGAATATTTGCACTCTTTAACATATTGTTTATAAAATGTATAAATTCTTTAAAACTATTTAAAGAGGAGTGTTACTGCATGCAGATAATCATAATTTTGAGTTTGCCTCAGTAGATTGCTAAAGCAAATTCTTTAATTTTTTTATAATGCCCTTTGTTCACAAAAAAGGAACTCTGTAATTTGACTGACTTTTAAGATCAGCCATAAATAATCAGCAGTCCTCAAGAGCACTTGCAACAGATAGGTCATCTGGGTTCTATAGGGAAGAGTCTGTTCCGTTGATACTTTCAAGTGTAGGACTCAAACCCTCCCAACATCTTTATGACTCTGTTTAGAATAATCATATTGATGAAATCGTAATTCATGGTTGAGTTTGAGAAGAAGATAGTTCATTATATATTAACCATTTAGAGGTCATTTAAATAACAAAATATTGTATTGTAAAAGACCTGTACAATTTTAAAACAATAAAGATTTGAACCTGTAGATGTGTGTGCCTTTTAAAGGAGGATACATTTTTAATATATTTGAGTGATTGCTGGGAACTATGAGAAAAATGTTCTGTATCATTTCAAGGAGAAACATGTTTATTACAGAAATGTTCTTTAACTATATACTATGTAACAGGGTAAAACAGTGTTATATAGAATAGCATTATGTAAACTAGAGCACTACAGAAGTTGCCATTGAACAAAGGAATTTAAATGAGTTAGTTGATTGGAAGAGAGTTCTGTCAGGTTTGTTGCTAGAGAGTAGTAATAATGATTTCTTTTTCAGAAAATATTTAATTTCTTCATAAAAATAAGCTGAATATTTTTTTAAATATGTATATCTAATAGTGTGAAAATGAAATAAACATAGTGTATAGAATACTGAATTCGATATTAATAAATGAACAAATGATTTCATATGTTTCTATTCAATCCTTCCATGACATCTTTATGCAAAGAATACCAGTGCAATAAAATCACTTTATATATAGTGGTTTTGGTAAAATTTGATTGGGTCCAAATGATCTGTTAAGTAAGCCATTTTTACTGTATTGGTACCCTTCAGATTTAATATGTGATCATTGTGCTGTGGAATTGTAGTATGCTGTGATACATGCCGTCAAACCCACCATCATTAATGTTAATCTTTAATGTTGGATGTTGTTTGGTAGTTTTTCTTATATCCTGTTTTATATCTATCATGTTGATGTTAACATATGCCTTTCAAAAGCAAACAAAAAACCAAAATGATTTTATTGGTTAGAAGGTAGAAAAAAAGTTAGAAGGAAGAAAAAAATGAAACACAGAAAATATAAGCATATCAATTGAGTTCTTAGCTTTAAAATAATTAATAGCAATGTACTATGAGCTTGGCACCAGAATGCCTGGCTTTTACTTTCAACTCTAATTGCATAGACTCTGAAACCTCATTTGTCTTAAGTTTAAAATAATAGAATAGCTATTTTGCACATCTAATGAGAATTATAAACGGTAAGTGATTTGAACAATTTGATCATATGCTAATCACTCAACAAGTTAGCTGTTATAAATCCTTCTTTATATGTAAATATGGTCACTAATCAGACTCTTAGCTTTATAGGAACTGCGTGTGGTAATGTGTGCCTGTACTCCCAGCACTTGGGAGGCTGAGGTGGGAGAATCACTTAATAAGCTCAGGACTTCAAGACCAGCCTGGGTGACATAGACTCTCTTTCCAAAAAGGAAGAAGAAAAAAAGGGAGGAGGGGTAGTTCTATTATACGAATGAAATTTAAATCACATTTTTTTGCAAGTAATCTTTAAGCACACATGAATTATATAGATCAGTTTATTTCAGCAAAGGGAACCAGGCATACTAAAAACTGCAAAAATTGTATGTGTCTATTTTTAATTGATTCAAAAATTTTTCAGCATTTTATACATATTCTTTCAAGGAAAATAATGTACTGCAGGATCCCTGTTGTATTTCTTAACTTTGCTACCTAGAGCTAATTTTTTCCACCACTTTTATGTGGTACCCTAAATATTCTATGGCTATACTGATATTTTTTAAATCAATTTACATTTTTGACTTGCTTTCTTTCATAATGTGACAGTATAGTTCTTGCATAACCTTATCTCTCCACTCCCATCATTCCTGTGTAGTATGTTACTTTCTAGGTCATGAGGACTCATGGAAAGGCATGATTGAAAAGTATGTTGAATGCTTAAGTTTAAAAAAAAATTCATTGCAGTAAAAAGACGCATTGACATTAATCCTCCTCAAAATATTCCTCCTTGCTTTGAACATACCACAGCATTCTTGCTACTTTCTGAAGCAGTTCTCAAAGTCCTCTTTCATGCCATTAGCTGCCTCAATGTCCTGAATTGGTTTTAAGTGTTTACCTTTCATGATCATTTTGACTTTGGAGAAGAGCCGTAAGTTACACAGTGCCAGATCCAGTGAATAAGGTGGGTGAAGACATCATTATTTTTTATTTGACAGAAATTGCTGTGCCAGAAGTGATGTATGGCATGGAGTGTTGTCATGATGGAGGATGATTGATACTAAAGACATAAAGGAAAACTCCAAAAACTGCTTCAGAAAGTGGGAAGAAGGATAAGTGTTCAAGACCAGCTGGAGTATTTTGAGGGAGAATAATGGCAATGTAGGCTGGGGTTTAGCTCAGCTGGTAGAATGCTGCTCTATGCACTCTGAAGTTCTGGCTTCCATCCCCAGCACCACAAAAATGGGAGAAGAACCTGGCAGTCCACTCCTGAAACAATCAGCCATCAAAAACCCTATGAGTAGCAGAGATGCACTGACATGGTACAGGGCATGCTCGTGTCCAGGAGTGTTTTTTTGTTCTACAGAGGGTCATTATGAGTCGGAACCAACTCAGTGGCACCTAACAACAAATCTTTTAGTGTAATGAATTTTCATTTAAACATTCACTGTATTTTTTATCATACCACACATAATGATTATTCTCTGCTGAGCCAAGGCCTTAACTATGACATTTCCTTTTCTTGTACAGCCTATACATTTTGAGGACTTTTGCTTTCTTTTCCTTCTTCTGCTATTGGCCTCTAATTTTTACAATTTTAATCTTTTCAAGTGGCTCATATTTTATGCTATAGTCACATTTCAGAGAATTCCCATAGTGGAACCTTTAGTTTGCTTCGAACATGGTTCCTCTTCAAGCCTTTGAACCCAGAGCATCACCCATACTGTGCTCTATCATGGTGCCGCACTCACAGCCCATTTTTAAAATTACTTTTTATTTTGAATCAGGGTCTTGCTAAGCTACCCAAGCTGCTTCTGATCTCAAACTTGCAGTTTTCCTTCCTCTGCCTCCCAAGTCTCTGGGATTATAGATGTGAGGCACTGTGCCCAGCTCTTCAAACCTATTTCTTGTTCTAGGACTTGCCTTTTATATCTCTCCTTACTCTCTAAAGTTTATGATCAAGTAACTTATTAGGAAAAAATTAATGAAATTTTCTCTGCAAATATAGTAAGTAGGTGCACACTTACTGATAGTTTAACTAGATATTGTTTTTGCAGACATTGCTACATCGTATCTATAACCCAGTTTAGTATTGAGGAATCTACCACCACTCCCATTTGTGCTGTTTTAGAGATGATGTTTTCCACCCCACCCTTATGCTCACCAGAAATACTTGGGAGCTTCTTTGTCAAGTACTAGTATAAAGAATGACAGTATCTGGTGGTTTCCAGCCCTAAGCATTCTTTTTAAGCAATCTGTGAATCTTTCAACCTAGAGGTACATGAACTAATTAAAGCACTATGGGATTTCGGGTTTTAAAATTTCTTCTCCCTCTTATTGGATGTTAAGCCTTTTATATCTACCTTTTGCTTATATTATCGCCTATTTTCTTTCTAATTGGTATTTTAGTGTTTTCTAGGACTTAACCTCAAAGCTCTTTTTAAACCATTTCATTGAATTTTCCCTGTGGGTGATTATGGCTTTAATTTCCAGCGCGCTGATTTGCCCTTTTGCAAATGTTGTGGATCCATTATTTTTGCACATCTCTGAGGATTGAAATTAGTGTTGAATTCTCTTGTATTCCCTTTATTGTCTTTTAGGAGCTTTTTTCCCTCATTAACTTTGTCCTTTTTATTTCATGTTACAGGTGCTCCTCAAATGTCTAGTGATCCTTGCTTGTTCCTTCATATTCATGAGTAAGGTATTGCTGGGTGCCATGGCACTGCCCTTAATCCCAGTTCCTATGGAGGCTGAACCAGGAAGATTGTAGGTTCGGCCAGATGCAGCCTGTGCAACTTAGTCTCAATTTAGTGCAACTTAGTGCAACCCTGTCTCAAAAATGGGCTTAGGGTGCAGCTCAGTGTTAGAGCACTTGCCCAGCTAGAGTGAGTCCCTGGGTTCAACCCCTCAACACCACTATGGTAAGAGGAGGCATTAAAAAGCTGATTGTGAATTGTGTACTCTTTTGACCGCATAGCCAGGAAACAGGAGGGAATTTATTATGAAATATTTTAACCCTTTATGGAATTCATAGAAATCATCTGGCCTAGTCCTTTCAACTTGTTTCTTTTTTTATACTGAAGTGAATGAAGTTTACATAAAGTTAATCTGAATATGAACATAGTATCAGTACTGCATTACTTTTGTGGCAAAATTATATATTCCATTAATTTATCAATTCCTTTCTTCAACATATGGATTGTTTTCACCTTTTCGCTGTATTTACTAGTGCTACATGTGAGCCTATGTAAATGTGTTTGGGTACTTGTTTTCAATCTGTGTATACTCTTAGATGGGCTGGGATTTAGCTCAGTTGGTAGAGCGCCTCTTTGCAGTCTCTGAGGTCCCATTCCCAGCACCACAAAAATGGGAGAAGGATGTGACAACCCACTCCCGAGGTAATCCCGAAAAAATAATCAGCCATTGAAAACCCTATAAGGGTCTCTATGAGTGGGACACGACTCGACAGCACCTAATAACACTACCCTTAGAGGAGAATGGCTGAGTAGTAATTGTATCTTTATCTTTCTGAGAAACTACTACCTTTTATCTTATAGTGGCTGAACTATTTTACACTCTTCACCAGAAATGTATGAGGGTGCCAATTTTTCTAGATCCCCAGTGACATTTTCCTTTTTATCTTTTTTTTTAGCCAATCTAGTTGGTATTTTGTGAACTTGTGGGCCATTTATGTATGTTCACTGGGAAAATGTCTAGTTAAGCTTCTGTTTTTTAGTTGAATTGTTTTTTACTGTTGAGGTATAAAAAGTCTATATATTCTGGATACTAGACTCATACATGATTTATAAATATTTTCTCCCATCCTGTGGTTTTCTCTTTGCTTTCTTAATCATCTCTGATGCACAGAATTTTACAGGTAAGCCAGTTTATCCTTTTTGCTTGTGCTTTTGATGTCGTTCATATCTTAGGAAGCCATTGCCAAGTTTAAGGTTGTGAAAATTTATCCATGTTTCCTTCTAGGAGTTTTAATTGAATTTAATACAATCTAAGCTGTTGATCCATTTTGAGTTAACTTTTTATATCATATGAAGGTTCCCAGCACCACTTAAAAGACTAAATATGTCATATGTTGTTGTTGTTGTTGTTGTTGTTGTTGTTGTTCTTAGGTGCCGTCGAGTCGGTATCTGACTCATAGCAACCCTCATAGGGTTTTCAATGGCTGTTTTGGGATTGCCTTGGGAGTGGATTGCCAGGTCTTTCTCCCAGTTGTTGTTAGGTGCCGTTGAGTCGAGTCTGACTCATAGCGACCTTCATAGGGTTTTCAATGGCTGACTATTTTGGGATTGCCTTGGGAGTGGGTTGCCACATCCTTCTCCCATTTTGCAGTGCTGGGAGTCGAACTCAGGACCTCAGACTGCAGAGCAGTGTTCTACCAACTGAGCTAAATCCCAGCCCAAATATGCCATACATACACACACACACACACACACACACACACACACACACACACACACAGCAGTATCATAGTATTTTGATTAGTGTAACTTATTTCTAAAATCTGGAAGTAAGAGTCCTCCATCTTTATCTTTTTCAAAATTGTTTTTGCTTTAGGGGTCCCATTAGATTACATATGAATTAGCAGTGGCTCTTCCATTTTGTAGAAAAAGACACAGGATCTTGATAGTGATTATATTGAATTTTGTAGATCACTTCGGGGCAGTATGTCATCTTTATTGATGAAAACAAGGATTTTTTTCCATTTATGTCTAATTTCTATCAAGGTTTTATAGTTTTCAGCATACAATTCTTTCACCACTTTGGACAAATTTATTTCTTGGTGTTTTTTTCTTTTGGATTCTGTTACAAAGGAAATTGTTTTCTTTTTATTTTTTTGGAAGTACTGTGGGGCTGAACACAGGGCTTTGTGCATACTTTGCAAGCACTCTACCACTGAGCTGCACTCCCAGCCCCTCTTTTATTTTTGTCTTGAGATAGGATCTTCCCTAGTTACACAGGCTGCCTCTAGCCTCAAGCTTGTGATCCGCCTGCCTCTGCTTCCTGAGTCACTGGGATTACAAGCATGTATCAGTCGTGCTGAGCTTGAAATGATTTTCCCTATGGGATTATTCATTATTCTTGGACAGAAACAACTGAGTTTTGTATGTTGCCCTTATACTGTGAAACTTTGCTGACTTTATTAGCTCTCCTGTTTGTATATGTGTGCTCTTTGAGATTTTCATATCATTCACAAATATAGTTCCACTTTTTCCTTTCCAAATTGGATGCCTTTTCTTTCTTTCCTAATGGCTCTGGCTATATATATCTTCAATATATCAAATAGACGTGGTGAAAATAGGCATCTTTGTGATTTAAAAAGTTTTCAGTGTTTCACCATTAAGATGTTAGCTAAATCATAATTCTCTCTGGAGTGCTCATGTGCTGTAGGGAAATGTGCTTAAGATTCTTAGGAGTCACTTTGTCTTGCTAAGAAGGGTCCCATGTGCACTGACTGAATGGTGAAGTCTTAACAAAGGGTGTAACAGTCCCGGCCTTGATTTAGTCATGACCTGGCAACTCACTCTTGGAATCTTCAGCTTGCTGGAGAGACTGGATGCAGCCCAGCATTTCTCCTGTGTTTGTGCTAAATTGTTCTCACAGACTCAATGGCTTTTCTCATGCTCTCTTTCTGTGCTTGAGTAAGCCAGCTGACACACCTTGGACATTTCCTAGCACCCTTCTTAGCATCACAAATGTGCTAATTTGGCCAGTTGTTTTTGCTACTACAAGACGTACATCCCCATCTTTCCAGCTTCCCATAGCATTTTCTTTACTTTTCCAACCTCTGCTAACAATTTGTTCACTATTCTGCCCTTTCATCAGGCAATGTGTTCTGGGGTTTTGTTATGACAGAATCTCACTGTTGGTTCCAATGTTTTTTATCAGATGTGTGTTGAAAAACTCATCATCACAACACTTAGTGACTTACAGTGACACCATTTGTGTTGCTTATCTGGCTGCAACTGGGGCTGTCATGACGCCCTCACTGACAGCACAGGTCAGTGTTGGGGCTGCAGCGCCTTGAGTGGCTCCATCAGAACAGTGTTTCTTGCACGCTGGCAACAACATTCTCGAAAAATGTGACAGCAAAAGCAAAGCTTGGGAGTCATGGCATGTTTATCACATTGTTAGATGCCGTCAAGTTGAGTCCAACTCACAGCAACCCTTAAATGGTTTTCAATGACTGATTGTTTCAGGATTGCTTTGGGAGTGGATTGCCATGTCCTTCCTCCTCCTGTTCTATCACATACTTTGGATCAAATATATTACCAAGCCAACCTAGATTTAACATGTTGGAATAGCTGCAAAGAAAATGGTGGTCTCTTTAAAAATCGCCACATTTCTTTTTAAACTTAGGTCTAAAACAGCTGTTGTCTTTTAAGATTCAGATACAGGTTTATAGATATTATGGAGGATTAGAAGAAAAGGCAGGCTGATGCTGTAACTCAGTGGTAGAGCATTTGCCTAACATGCATGAGGCTTTGGCTTCAAGCCCCAGCATTTCATACGCAAAAATGTGATTTAATGATGCTTAAAGTCAACCAAACTTGGTATGTTTGCTTTGAATTCTAATTTTCATAAATTTACTTATCTTAATACCATATATTTTCAAATCTAATCTGCACCCTTTCAATAGTTTTGTTGTTAGGTGCCATCAAATTGGATCTGACTCATGGCAACCCTAAGTACAACAGAGCAGAACGTTACGCAGCACTGTGCCATGCACATGATCTGTTTATATTTCAGCCATTGTTGCAGTCACTTCTCATTTTGAGTCATGCCACATCAGCAAAAGGAGATCCCAGGGTCTTTATCTCTGTCATTAAGGTCAACTTTACTTTGAGGCAATAACTCTTCCCTAGTCTTTCCTTAAATGCCTTCGAGCTTGGGAGAATTCATTTTCCAGAACCATATCTGACAGTGCTTCTCTGCTATTCATAGGGTTTTCAATGGCTAATTGTTTTGAGAGTGGGCTACCAAATCCTTCTCCCTGGTTTGCCTTAGTGTGGAAGCTCAGCTGAAAACTATCCACCATGGGTTGCCTTGCTGGTATGTGAGATACCAGTGACATAGCTTTTGGCATCACAGCAACACACAATCCCCACAGCATGACAAGCTGACAGACAGGTTCAACAGTTTTAGAAGGGGGAAAAAATCAGACGCAGATTAGAATTCATGTGTGGCTTGGATTTCTAATTGTTACGAGTAGGATCTAATAATTAGAATTCAGTCCACATGCAGTTCTAATCCCCATCTGATATTTTAGCCCTCTAAAATTGTTGAAATTGTCCCAATTAGATTCAAGAATATATTGCAGTTACTAGTGGTAATTGGAAAGCAGTTAAGACTTATTAATGTCTATTAATTGGTAGCTCTCCTGTTAGTCATACTCTTAGGACATAAACAAGCTGTCTTTGGCCAATTTTTAAAAATACTTTGTATGATTTATAACCTTTATGGGTAAGATGGAAATTCTTTCAAACAATTCTTAACGTAGTGGTAATGAGATTGAACAGTCAGCTGTAAGCTATTTGGTTTACATACTTTTTAGGTGTCTCAGACTTGGAGACCATTTAGAGTAAGCTCTCTGCTCCTCATTCTCTGAAGATGCAGGTTCGATCCCCAGCACCGCAAAAATGGGAGAAGGATGAGGCAATCTACTGGGAAATAATCCGGAAATAATCGCCCTTTGAAAACCCTATAAAGGTCTCTGTGAGTCAGACTGGACTCAAAAGCACCTAACAGTAACTACCTATTTGTTTCATTTCCACTTTAAAATAAAGTTTAGTAGCAATACCAATTCTAATGTTAGGAAAGAATAGCACCCCTCAAGAGATAGTGCTAGTCCTCCATTTGCTCCTCTGTTGAAGGCAATGTATGTGCCATGTAAGATGTCCAAGGGCCACCTCTGTATACAGTGTCCATGGCCCATGGAAGTACTGTGTATTTTTGAGCCATTTTGTGGATGTCACCCTTTTTCTTCAGAGCCAGTGCTAGGCCTTCTAGAGGCAGGAGTCCCTCCAACCCTTCTCAACTTTTATGTTGCCAATTTTAGGAATTTCCAGTACTTCTCATGGTTTTCAACAGCTATTTTTGCAAATGTTAAATTTTGCTTCAGGATTCTCATTCCAGCTTTGTGGAACCTAATACCAAAGAAGCTTCTGATATCTAATTCCAAATTGATATAATTCCTCTTTTTTAGCCTGCTTCAGAAATGTCATCTAATTCCTCCAATAGAGTAGTAGTGTTGCTCAGTAAAGAGTTAATGCACATGGAATCCCTCTGGAATCCTTTCTTACCAGTGGATGCCTCCCTAACCAGCCAGGCTTCTAATGTGAATGCTGAAGTTCCTTTAAGAATGGGGCCTTCAACTTGGCTCCTCCAAAGTATGCAGCCAACCTGTCTCCCCAGCGCAGACCAGGCCTGGACTCTCAGCAGCTTCTGTTGTCATGTGTCACACACAGCTCCCCTCTGCGGCCATCCTCCTGGAGAAGTGCAGCTTCTGGAGG
The DNA here is from genome assembly GCA_007922755.1 of Pedetes capensis. Taxonomy (NCBI): domain Eukaryota; kingdom Metazoa; phylum Chordata; class Mammalia; order Rodentia; family Pedetidae; genus Pedetes; species Pedetes capensis. The sequence goes on along the minus strand of VMDO01004311.1, from coordinate 28,653 downwards.
GGTCACACTGCCTTTAAAGCAGGCTATGCATTTCCCAGGGCTGGGATTTAGCTCAGTTTAGAGCACTGCGCTGCAGTCTCTGAGGTCCTGAATTCGATTCCCAGCACCGAAAAAATAGGAGAAGGACATGGCAATCCACTCCCAAGGCAATCCTGAAACAGTCATTGAAAACCCTATGAGGGTCGCTATGAGTCGGATACGACAGCACACAACAACAACAACAACAGCATTTCCCAATGGAAATCTATACTTTTCCTCCTCCTGTCCACTTAATTAGGTCCTCTGTAAAAGTACCACATTTTCATAAATATTCCTCAGATTTAGCGTGTAGCATCAAATAATACAAGGGGACAGTAGTGAGCTGCTTATGACAATAGTCATCCACCCTCTGCAAACCTCACCTTATGCCATTTTGCGTAAATGAAAATATTTTGAGATGCCTAAATAATAGTATTTTATTAAGTGATAAAAACATTCAAAAATACAACTCTATAGGAGAATTTGAGTCTTAAACATAAGTAAGATCGTGTGCCTGGCACAGAATCGGGAGTGTTTCATTCTACTGTGCATAGGGTTGCTATCAGTCAGACCCGACTCGACGGATGGCACCTTACAATAGTAGAATTTGCTCATCATTCTGGTTGGGAGTAGCAGACAAACAGTAGAATTTTAGTTTTATTAAACAACAGTCTGGCCACTTACTCTCTATGTATGGTACTCTCAGCCTGAGAGCTGAAATTTTACATCAGGAACTAGCAAAGGTTCCTGTGTCAGCATCCAGAAGTAGGCAGGCCTTGTGAGATAACTGGAGTAATCAAAAGGAAAGGCCTCCACGTTCAGAGCCTATGGAAGTTGTCATCTTATCTGGAATACTAATTGCTTTCTTTTAATGTCAGTGCTGTTGTGACTTCTAAGCGTCTTCAAACTGTTCCCTAAAATTAAGATGTTTCATGAATTAGTAGTATCAGTTCTTCCATGGTTTTGTGTAATTAAGAGACCACATCACACAGGATGTGATTCTGGTATAAGCCCAAAAGATATACATTTTATGATAAGTAATATAATTGCCAAGAGAGATACACTAAGAAGTCAGTTCTTTCTCCTTGTTGGAAAACAGAATTACCAAAAAATTGTCTGGAGAGCTGACTGCAGCACGGGTTGGTACATGGCTGTCATGGCCCAGCTCTGGAAGGCTGATGCAGGGACAAGATTCTCAGTGCCACTCACACATTGGCGTGCTCGACCCCTCCTGTCCTCTTTTCTAGGTCCCTTGTCATTCCCTTTCCCTTAGTGATGCCTTTTTCAGTTGATCAGACTGTAAGCTTTAAGGTGATAATTACATTGTTGTCTTATCTCAGGCCAGCCACATTCTCAGTGTCTTGGCTAGAAAGCTTACTGTTGTAAGATCCCAGTCAGCCACAGCCTGTTGGACCATTTCTTGAGATTACTAATTGAATGATCTTTTTAAAAAACTTTCCTCATTTTGGTCAAGGTGTAGGGGGTGCCTGATTCTCTATGTATGTTCTTGGTAGCATTTACTATGACAAACTAGCCTGGCATTGGAATTGGCCCAGATTATTTATACAAATCTTGAAAATCAAACACTTTTTCAGTACTGGGGATTGAATCCCAGGCCTTCTGCATACTAGGCAAGGGCTCCTCTACTGAGCTGCCTCTGGCCTCAAGCTGTCAATCCTCCTGCCTCCACCTTCCAAGTAGCTGGAATTACAGGGATGTGCCACAGTGCCTGGCTCATTAAAACTATTTTGTATAACATTTTCTCAAGTTCTTTTCAAGGTTTTTCCGGAAGTTATAATCAAGGTAAGTGTGGTAACTCATGCCTGTAATCCTAGCATTCAGGAGACAGAGGCAGGAGGATTGCAAGTTTGAGGCCAGCCTGGGTTACATAGTGAGACCCTGTCTAAATAAAATAAACAATCAAAGGTTGTAATAACAAAGTTGGATGCTACTGCAAGCGATAGGTGGTTGCTGTGACTCCATACATTAATGTAAAGATGAGAGAGGCAGACATACCATGAAGGATATGGCTCATCAGACAAGGAGCAAGTTGGTATCTTCTGCAGCAGGCAGTTTGTGATAGTCCACTGCCCTGCTTCAGGACATATTCAACATTTTCCAAGACAATACCCAAGAAACTCAAGTTGGCCATGCTGACTTTTGTTATTGTATCTGAATCTAGTTTTTATATTTGGAAGAAATACACCTTTTGCTCTACGGAAACACTGAACATCAGCCAACAAGGTGAACCAATTCCACCTTACCAACAGGCCACAGCAGTACTGATGCATAAAGCTTGCAAGTGTGTAGGGAGCTGCATGCTGCCCTGCAGGCCACACTGAGGCTCCTATGGCTAGATCTGCAGTCAGCCGCTCTCTCACCATGTCAGAATTTCAACCCTATACCTTGCTCAAGTTTATCAGTAACCCCACGTCATCAATGGCCACAGCCAAACTTCAAAAATACTGTGGGTGAACATAGCCATCATTATTTTCTTGATAAATGTCTTCAGTTTAAGCATCTTCAGGACTCATTTCCTCTAGAAAATCCCCATGTCTTGTGCAGATACTGCCGCCTAGAATTGTAGATATGATACAGTATAACATTCTGACAAGGGCCAGAAAACATATAAAACTGGGTTCCAATACAGTTTCCAAAGGGAATGACTGGTTATCTGATGTCACTTTTTTTAACCTCAGTTTCCCTCTCTGTAAAAAATAAATCTCACAGCTTATAGTGATGCTCACAGAGAAAGTGAAGTGTTTGTGTATTAAAAATGCTGTAAAACTATTTCCACATCCCTAAAGAGACTTCAAAAAGCTTCTATATGTTTCTGGAACATGAACTGAAAGTTGCAGGCCGGAATTCCTAGGCTCCTGGTTAGTACAGCTATTATTCAGTTTCTTTTCAAAAAAGATACAAGCTCTCTACCCTACCCCACCCCATCACCTAACTCCATTAAAGATGAATCATAGTGCCCTCAGACATAGTGACAGATGACACCCGTGTATTTAGGGGTAGAAGGGCACCAGAGATTATCACACTCATCCTGGGTTTTTCCTTGGGATACAGACTGTGTGTGTCATTCAGGAGGCGGAAGCAGGAGAATCGCAAGTTTGAGGCTAGAAGCAGCTAGCGTCACTTAGTAAGACCTTGTCTCAAGATAAAAAAAAAAAAAATGGGCTGGAGGTGCAGTTCAGTGGTAGATCGCTTGCAAAAGCATGCATGAACTCTGGGTTCAACACCCCAGTACCAAAAAGAAAAAAAACAACAACAAAAAACCTCATTATGTTTGTCTTTCAAAAATGAACAGGCATTCACAAGTAAAATATTTTCATTCTCATTCCAAAATTAATGGTTGTACTGCAGCACTTAAATAGTACTTTATATCCATATGTTATGTTTTAAATAATTTTAGCAAATATTTTAAGTATTTTGATCTGTATTTTAATTTAAATAATTCATCAGGCAACCTTTTTACTTTCGTAATTCAATTTTGGTTTTCTCTATAATTTCAAGGAAAACAAGGCATGAAAAGGAGGGGAGGTCTCTGTAGAAATGAGAGATGTCAGAGAGCTAATCATAGGACACAGTAGAAAGATTAAAGTTTACATCCAAACATGTCTTTTCATTTTCAAATGAGAGAAGTTCCTCAGGCCTCAGCCAACTGCCAGGGCACAGCCTAGAGCTCATGGCTGTTTGTCCATATAAAGGGGTGGAAAGTAAGTCTAGGAGAAGAATCAGAAGAACTCTATCAAGACAAAACAATTCATATGGTAACCTAAAAATAGCATGCTGGGAAATTACCATCTCTGGCCTTTTGAATCCAATCCTGGTTTGTGCTCACAAGGGAAAATGGAAAACGGAGTCCACAAATAGACCCACATATATACTGTCGCCTGATTTGCTACAAAGGCAGCACAGCCATGTCGAAGGGAAAGCATGACAGATGAGGTAAAATGACTTGCTCAGCCTGGTCACCAGGGGCAGTGGCAGGACAGGTATCAGGATCCTTACCTCCATTGCCATCCCTATAACAATCTGTATTTTTTTCAGAAATGGAAAGTTAAGAGTGTCACTCATTAAGGAGGGCATCAGAGAAGGTGGCTTCTTAGTGCCATTGCTCATGAAAGTTCTGTGGGACCTGCTTCGGGACGCCCTCCACCCATACTCAGATCTCTCTGCACGGTCACCTGTGTTGTTGCACTTGACCATACTCATCCATCTGAGCCCTAGGGCTTTATTACAAATGGAGCTGCCTGGTAGAGAGGGGGTCCTCTTCCCTCCCAGCACCTCCCTCCAGGCAAGTGAGGAGGCCCTTCTGGAAGAAGAATTTGGTAAGAGTGAGAAGGGGTAATGTTTTAAAGTCCTCTGAAACAACCACCAAGTCCTTCTGGCTCCTGTTGAGAATCTTCCCGTAGAAGATATGAGAACTTTAGCTGTCATCTTCAAGGTCCTATGGGTCTTTGATCATCTGGTGCCCTTTGGGCCATGGCTCACTAGTCCTGGTTGGCTTTGACAGAGCTTTGGCTTCCACAGCTGCTTTTTCTTTCTGGAGGAACCAGATCTGCAACAGGAGTTTTTTGTACCCCACCTCTGGAGGTGATGTCATATGATCAGCCCTTTGCCTATCTCAGCATTGCAGTGACTGGTGCCCCAGTCGCTGATCCCAGTTCAACACCCTCCAGTGCTCAAAGAGCTACCTCAGCAACATTCAGGCTGGTGGGTCTTTCCCCTGGGAGCCGCACAGCTGCGCTGCGACCCACAGTACCATCTTTTTAATAAACATTCTGTACAGATAACAACCTTAACTATGCCTATATATTATCCTCAACATTGATCTCAAACATGAAAATGGGTCATAGGACACAAAGTAAAAGGTAAATCAAAACTTTGGGAAGAAAATGTAGGTAGCTCCTTTTCCCTGATTGTTGTTAGGTGCCGTCAAGTCGTGTCCAACTCGTAGCGACTCTCATAGGGTTTTCTTTTTTTTTTTCTTTTTTTTTTTGTGGTACTGGGAGTTGAACCAAGGGCCTCATGCTGGCATGCTCTGCAAGTGTTGGAACACTGAGCTGCACCCTTAGCCGGTTTTTTTACTTTTTTTTTTTTTTCTTTTGAGACAGGGTCTCACTAAATTATGCAGGCTGCCTCTGGTCTTGAACTTGCGATCCTCCTACCTCTGCCTCCCAAGTCACTAGGATTACAGGAGTGTACCACTGGGCCTTCATAGGGTTTTGAATGGCTGGTGCACCACTGGTTCCTTTATAGGGTTCTCAATGGCTGGTTGTTTGGGGTTGCCTCCGGAGTGGATTGCCACATCCTTCTCTCGTTTTTGCAGTGCTGGGAATCAAATACAGGACCTCAGAGACTGCAGAACAGTGCTCTACCAACTGAGCTAAATCTCAGCCCTCTTTCTCCTGGAGAAAACAAAAGTTCTTGAGACAATAAAAGATCAACTAATATAAATGATTGAGACATTAGATTTCATGAAAATGACTTACATATTTCATCTCACAATTGTGCCAAATGTTGCTATATATACTTTATATTATTAGGTAGATGTATGGTCATAATTGTCAGGGTGCACCCGGCCAGCAGCTCAAGGTCTTCTCGAAGGACTGGGCTGGTCACCGGTGGTGAGGACAAAGGCTCCGGGAGGCTGGCTAAAAAGGATAAATAACTGGGGAACTTTATTGCACTGGAACAGGAAAACCAAGGTAAACTGGAACAGGGAGGAATGGAACAACAGGAACTAGCGCTGCAGTCCAATGCTTGCAGCCTAAGGATCCAGGGTTTCCCGAAGGCGGGTGAGGAGTCGGCCGCGGTGGGTAACAGAAACACAACAGCAGCTCGGAGGCAGTGTGAATCTGTTCCATTTATTTCCCAAACAGCTCAGTGTTTTATACAATCTTATTAGGCTTAGGTCATGTAAGCAGTAAGAATACGTGTAGTTTTACATACATCTGGCAGTCATAATAGCAGTGGAGGGGCAGGCTGAACCAGAACAGCAGCCTTTACTTTTTTTCTCTAGCTGGGAACCAAGGTCTGCCTTTAGATAAGCACCTCTCTGTGTTAAAATTGTCAAGGAGGCTTTTGTACTGTGGGAACAGGCCTGTGTCTTCTTTTGATTGTTTTATATTTTCTCTGTAAACCTTAGCTATCGTAGGTGGGGTCACTTTAGTCCAAGTAGGGGCTAACAATTCAGCCTGTTGCAGTTGAAGCATAAATCACTTAATGTTTGAATTCCAGGGTGGAAGTTGCTGGTCAGCTTTAACTAAAATATTGTCCACATAACCTTTACAATTGGAGGTCATTATTTCCAATTCATTTACAAATTCCCTCAGTCGTCTCATTCTTTCAGCGTTTGTTTCATTGTTGTTGTTAGGTGCCATCAAGTCGGTATCCGACTCATAGCGACCCTCATAGGGTTTTCAATAGCTGAGTGCTTCAGGATTGCCTTGGGAGTGGATTGCCAGGCCCTTCTCCCATTTTTGCGGTGCTGGGAATTGAACTCGGGGCCTCAGAGACTGCAGTGCAGTGCTCTACCCACTGAGCTAAATCCCTGCCCATATTTGTTTCATTAGAGTTTAATAATTAGAAGCAGTAGAAAGCAAAAAGCACATTTTCCTTTTCTTCATCCCCATCCATTTCTTGGAAGATGAGTTCCTTGAACCTCTCTTCCCCATATCCGGACCTTGTCAGACAATATGGTTAGAAATGGCTGTGGCAAACTAGGAGCTCTTCTGTCTCCAGCACTGGGCACAGAGACTATCCTCAGCTTCTGCCTCTAGGTGCTAGGACAAGAAACTACCCTCAGCTTCTTCCTCTTGCCCTGGGCCCGGTAGAGGCTGTCCTCAGCTTGCTTATAGGTCTAATGATGGTGATGGGGTGGCTCTTCTTCTCCTCTGGTTTCTATCTCCAATGATTAGATAATGCAGCGAGGTGGAAAAGGAATGAATCTGTCCAGGGCCATCAAGCCCTCTTTAGATAGTCTTTTGGGGGGCAGTTTAGAACTACCCTCAACAGCCTTAAGTCTCTTGGGCTTAGCCAATCATATAGGAACTTGTGCAAGTGGGCAGAACCAATCAGGGATGATATGGTAATTTTTGGATGAACAGGATATCACTTTCTGGCCAATTGAGGGATGTTTCTTAGTAGCCAATTAGGGGATAGTGTTGGATCAGAAGTGACAAATTGGGTACCAGGGGTTGAAGATGCTGCCATACCTCCGGTGCCATCTTGGCTCACTCGATGCCCAGAGAGACCCAGATGTAGAACAAGGGTCATCTTGCCTGGAGTATAGGTGTCAGTCCTCCAGGTGGGCTACATAGGTTCCTATGATTGTGGTCCTATCTAGGATCCCAACACCTAATTACTGTATCTTCCTGATATATTTGCCATTTAACTTCTATACAATATTCCACTTTATTTTGGGTGATGCTTTGTGCCTTTAGCTTTAAGAATATATTTTATTTTATATTTAATTTCTACCCTTACTTTCAATTTATATTTGCCTGGCGTAAGTTTTCTTCTTCTATTTTTTTATTTTTATCTTTTCTTCCTTTTAATCATCTCTTGTAAAAATATATTGATGGATACTTTTTTAAGTATTTACTTTTTTTGTTGTTTGAGGTACTGGGGGATTGAACACAGGGCTTCACACATGCATTTCAAGTGCTCTACCACTGAACTGCACCCCAGCCCATTTTGTTACTTTTTATTTTGAGACAGGGCCTCTGGCCTTGAACTTAAGATCCTCCTGCCTCTACCTCCCAAGTTGCAGGGATTACAAGCATGAGCCACGGCACCCAGCTAAGAATTGATTTCATTGTTATTGAACTGCCTGATAATTGGCAGAATTGTGTCCTGCTTCCTTTGTATTTGTTTATGTAAAACATGTATACTTACAATTTTTTTCTGGTGACAATTTCTAGATTGTTAAGGCCCACTCATATGGTTGTCTTTTCTGAACCTATGCTTTATTTCTATCCATTCTTCCCCCAAAATAAAGCCTCAACAAGGTTATGCGTCCCTTTGACTTCTCTTTGACATTGTTCATGTTAGTATTCTCCAGATTTTTAGTTCCAACTTCCTGATTCATTTTTAAAATTTTTGTACTTGGAAGCTGGGCACAGTGGCACAAGTCTGTAATCCCAGTGACTTGGGAGGCAGAGACAGGAGGATCACAAAGCAGTCTGCATAATTTAGAGACCAGAGGCAGTCTGCATAATTTATTGAAACCCTGTCTCAAAAAGTTAAAAAAAAAAGAAGAAGAAAAAAAGGGTTGGGGGCTGCAGCTCAGTGATACAGCACTTGCAAAGCATGCAAGTGTGAGGCCCTGGGTTCAACCCCCAGTACCATTAAAAAAAAAAATTGTACTTGGAGGTTGAACCCAGGCATGCTTTGCAGGTGCTCTAGTGCCCACTGGGCTGCACCACGAGCCCCTTTTTTATTTTGTTATTTTGAGACAATCTTGCTGAGTTACACATGCTGACTCTGGCTTCAAAATTTGATCCTCCTGCCTCTACCTCCCAAATCATTGGGCATGTGCTACTGTGCCCAGCTACTTGACCACCTATTTTCTAACATTCCAAGGACCTAGCTGACTCAAGGGGTGGGGGGTTAGCGCCATTGGTAGAGTGGTGCTCTTTACTCTCTGAAGATGGGCGTTCCATCCCCAGCACCACAAAAATGGGAGGACATGGCAATCCACTACCAAAACAATCATGAAACAATCAGACATTGAAAACCCTATGAGGGTCGCTATGAGTCAAACATAACTCAATGGTACCTAACAAAAACAACAGCTGAGTCAAGAGCCAGGATTACCATGTTTTCAACCTGGAAATAAAATCTGTGTGTTTTTACATATAAGGACCCTGATGCCTGAGGAGGGTAATGAACTAGCCCCAGGGTCAGGACCCAGAATTCTACTCATTTCTTCACAACTCAACTATTACAGACAACTGGAAATGTCCTCAACCCAACTCCTACTTCCAGCTTCCCACTTTCTACTACCAGCAGTATAATGTTCCCTCAGGCAGACCTGGAATCTTGTTTCACTCACACCCAGTCTTTGCCCATTCTGTGCACATTGCAGAGAGGGGTGTAGAGTCAGGGCAGGTGGTCTCATTGCATCTCCTCTGTGAGTCAGACTCTTCTCATTCCAAAGTGGCCACGACCTTCTCTTTAGTCTCTAAAATTTAAACATTTTAAGCAACAAATTGGGCCACTATTTTAAGATATCCAGTAAACCTGAAGCTTCTTAGACTTTTTACTTATTGTCTGAATTTGCATATGATTATCTTCCTTCTGCCTGTCACACTAGGTTTAAAGCTCTAGAAAGGCAAGAATAATGGCTGACAATGACACTCAAACCAAGTTGATTTTATTCTGAAGCTCTTTTTGTCCAGCCTAAATCCACCCCAACAACAGCTGCAGAAAACAGAACATTTTGTCCATTTCTGCTCACCAGATAAATGTAGGAAAGGGGAATTCAAAGACAGAGAATAGGAGAAAATCAGACACTTAAAGAAACACTTTTAAAGACTACATGCATTGCTGCAATGGTTAACAACCCCACAAAACAGGGCTCAGAAGAATGATCTGCTTAGAAAAAATAATAAATCAAGTGAAACAATGTAGCTTGTAGCTAGAAGGAGGCTAAGAAAGTGTGGGATAATAGGGTGGTTTTGAAATTTTTAAACCACCCCCTTTCCCTTCTTTTTGATGGCCCCCATGAAACACCTGTTAGGTGACCAGCCCCACCACTGCTATCCTTTCCCTCTGCCCCAGGGGTAACCCATCATGGAAGCCTGCAGCCAAGTCTAGAGAGAGGGGCTTGAGCCCACTAGGTCCCTTCCAAAAAACACCAGAGGAAAGAGGCCAGCTTAGCCAAATCAACCCAGCTTCTTATGTAGCCCAGGAAGACAACTGGGGAAAAAAAAAAAAAAAAAGGAAAGAAAAAGAGAGAGAAAGAAAAAGACAGCTTCACTCTTTACCCCATGCATGTCCCCAAAATAATATCAAATGAACTGAAAATAGAAATCATAGACATTATTAAAAAACAAGAACAGGTCAGGTGCTGTGTCTCACACCTGTAATACCAGGGACTTGGGAGGCTGAGGCAAGAGGATCACAAATTTGAGGCTAAAGGCATCCTGACCAAGATAAAAAAACAAAACAAAACAAAACAAAAAAAAAACCCACCAACCTAAAAATGTGCTCAGGATGCAGCCTAATGACAAAGCCCTTGCAAAGTATGTGGGAGGCCCTAGCTAGGCTCAAACCCCAGTACTGCTGAAAACAAACAACAAACCAAGAACAGACATGGAATACTTGTTTTATTCTGTTTTGTTTTTTAAATTTCAGACTATTTATGTTAAAGATTACTTTAACAATTTAATCCCACGTCCACCTTGGTGAGTTTTAATTTCTCTTCTGGGGTGAACTTTAACTTTTAAGTAATGTTTGGTCTTATTTCTGCTTGTGACTTTGAAATCCTTTGAAAAATTTTCTACATAGAGTTTCAAGCTTGCCTTTCACCAGCCCTTAATTTATTTCTTATTTTACTTTTCTAGTCTATTCACCTCTGCTTTGTGCTTACAGTGTTTTCCAGCTACCTGGCAAACACGCGACAGTTACATCATGTGCTACTGCTTGTGGGAAGTCTCCATGCTCCCAACCTTACTTTGGATCGCAAAAATAGAACTAGGCACTGTAATAAATTCAACAATATTTTGGCCGTCTTGCCGAATGTGGATTAGCCTGTGCTGTACAAATTGTTAAGGCATAGTCGTTGAAGAGCTTTGGTAACTGTCTCTTAACAAGCACCAAATTCTTCAAAGCTTCTGAGCACCTGCCCTTAGGCCCTTCCTGCCACATTCTAGTGACCCAAGTTCTCTTGTCTGAGAGTCCCACAGAGCCCTTTGCAACACTCTCCCCCCTTTGCAACACTCTCCCGGGGGCTGCCTCCTTTGCTTTCTATCTTTGGAGATTTCATCCCTCCCTCCAGACTGTCCTACTGAATTGACATTCTCAACTCACTGCTACCTTGCAGAAGGAAAGATATGGAAAACAAAAGTGGTTTGCTTCCCATTACTGACAAATCTTGCTTGTGGTGGTCGTTGGTAGGGACCCAGCAAGGGTCCTCAGGATCTCTTTGGTGGTCCTCAGGCTCAATGCCAGCCCAGCCAATACTGGTTTCTCTGTGTCACCAAAGGCTGTATGTGAAATTGCCAATATTGAAAATGTTGAAGGGATGTTTGTTTTATACATGTTCTACATAGTTCACAGGGCTGGGATTTAGCTCAGTTGGTAGAGTGCTGGTCTGCAGTCTCTGAGTTCCTGAGTTTGATTCCCAGCACCACAAATGGGAGAAGGATGTAGCAATCCACTCCTGAAGCAATCCCGAAACAATCAGCCATTGAAAACCCTATGAGGGTCGCTATGAGTCGGACACGACTCAATGGCACCTAATAATAACTACAAATACAGTTCATGAACAACTATAAAATGAACATATATTTGAGACTTAAAAATTTTAAATTACCTTAAATTAATAAACTGCTCCATAAAGAAATGCTCCCAGGTAAGTGTCTCAGAACAGGAAGGGGCAAATCTAATAGAAGCCACTCTAAGAGACTTAGTACCCAGTGTGGTTACAGTAGCTAGGCAGCCCGGTGAGTATGTGACTCAGTGCCGAGGGGCTCAGTGTCTCCCTGTGGCATAGGGGACCAGGCACAATGACTGCTGAGTGCCCACTATGGAGTACTATGCCTTAGATGATCACTGGCCATTTGAAATGTTGGCCCTTTGTGGTTGATGTCTCTGAACAGATAACTCCACTTGTTGAAATGTAGGAGTTGTTTATTGTCTTAGCAGTTATGTGAAAATGTTTGCAGCCAAGCCAAGGAACTAATTGCTAATTTTGTAGAGATGCAAATGTAGTCTGGAAACAAGGAAAACCACCTTAATAAAAATCACTCAAGCACCATCCTACAACAAGGGCAGAAGAAAGAACCCACCTGACCTACAAAGCTGGTGACATTCGATTTGGTTTCGATGCCAATGTTCAGTGAGCAAGGGAACACAGAGGGAGGCTCTGAGGCTCTCAGGTGAGAGGCACATGAAGTCAGGTTCACACCACGAGTGCAAATCCCGATTGCCACTGGCCAGCTCAGACCCATTCCACATTCAGTTTCTTCACCTATAGGATGAGAATGGGGATGGCGTTATATTTACAACTTGAAGGGCAGCAATGAGGGCAAGAGTGATTAGTATATGTGACACACTCGGAGTGACACTGGCGCCATCCCTGGAAACTGGTGAGCCGCTGGTATGGCAGAGCCCTGCCTGAGCCTCCGTCCTATAAGCACACGGTTCACACTTCAGCATGTCTTTATCTCCTCTATAATTAGCATGCCACCCCCAAATTCACACATACCAATAACAGACAAATGAAATTATATTTCAGTAAATATACTATGCATGCACGCATAGCACTGGAGACTATCCTCAGGGATTTATTAGTTTTTTTGCTAGCAACAATTATTTGAAGAGCATGATCTATCAGAAACAGGACTCAGAGCCAATAGGAAGTAGATTTAGACACTCTCAGTTTTTTCTCATCAAACTTAATATGGGCAAGAGTTTGTATTATTGAATTTATAGACTTGATGATCCTAAGGGTGTTCTAAAACAGGAATTATAAGCCAGTGACTCTCAAGCTAGTGTTCACAGACATATTCTAATATTTTTATTATAATTTTCTTCTAATTTAGGGATGATACTTAAAATTTTTTATCAGTAATACAGAAAAAATACCTTCCTTACAGGAATAAGTCACAACTGAAAGCTATTTTAACATAAGGCACCATTTGGTCATAGTAAGATGTTTTCATTCTACTTAAAAAAAGAAAAAAAAAAAAAGAAAAAAGAAAACCTTACATAGAATATTCCAAAGTATACTAGCAGAGAAGTGTAATGGGCCTCAATGCCAATTTGTTGATAGTGTCGGAAAAAAGAAAATAGCTTAGACTTTAGCATCTGAAACAATCCTCTTTGAATGAGAGATGCCACAAATGAAGGGTATCTACATAGATATGAACATCTAAGTCAACTGAACTCCTCAAATAGAGCAATATGGAAACACACAAGAGAAAGAGCATTTAGATTCTGGGCGACACACTTAGGAAGTATGCATTATTACTGTCCATCTGCTCCTCTCAAATACACTTGGACTTGTTTCCTGGTGGCAGAAGGTGAGTCTATGCAGAATCTCACAGTCGTCACAGTATGGTCCCACTGAAGACAGCAATAATTATCTTTCTAAAACTAAGTGTGGTATGTTTCAGTTATTGGTAATCAAGTTTATGAGACTGTCTTTTCTCTCTTCAGTCTGACATCTATAAATACTGGTTATAAAGGTGACAAATGCTTTAATAATTAGGGCACCAAAAGAGCATATGAAATTAACCTTGCTTTCTTGAACTTGGCGAATACTGGCATGCGGTGTGCAGCAACCTTCTTTATCACATCTCTACCTCAAATCTCCCTGTGAGCTGAGGAATAATGGATGAAAAAACCTAATCTGAAGGGGCTGGGGCTATAGATCCGGTGTAGAGCCCTTGATGACTTGTGTGAGGCCTTAGGTTCAATCGCTAGCACTGTGCGCACACACACCCAACGCTAAGATTTATTCATATGCTAAATATTTAATGGATTCCCTTACAATTAATGACTTCAAATCTATTCTCTTAACTAGTAGACAATTTATCAAGAAAAACAAAATGTGATAGGTGATTTATTTTTCAGTGCCAGAGATTGAACCAGGCCCTCACACATGCTAAGCAAATGCTCCACCATTGATTGGGCCAGCCACCAGCCCCTTTTTTATTTTGAGACAGGATCTCACTAAGGTCCACAAGCTGCCTCTGACCTTGAAGTCATGATTCCCTCCTGCCTCAGCCCCATGAGTAGCTGGGCTTACAGGCATGGTCGTGGTGCCCAGCTTTAATAGATGATTTAATTAAATGTCATATGATCTTTTTGGTGGTAATTTTGATACAAAGCATGAATTCAAACACTTTCCTTAGGTCAAGTATTCTAAAATTCAAACCTAGTATAAATCGTCTATTGTTGTTGTTATTAGGTTTTGTCAAGTCAGGTCCGACTCATAGCAACCCTATGTATAACAGAACGAAACACTCCCTGAAACTGTGTCATGATCAGCACTATGTTAGTGCTTCTCTGCTGTTCACAGGGTTTTCAATGGCTAATGAGTTGTATAAAAATCATAAAGTATCAGAGACCATAAAGGCCTTCATTACTGATAACCTAAACAATGCTTAAACCTTGTCTGCAATATATCTGAATAGATGTCTAGGGATATCTAACGTGTGTGAATTACTTTAGAGATAGACAAAGTTAACCACCTACCACACTTCATTTCATCTTTGTGTAATCTCTGATTCTTAAGATATTTTCTCTCTAACTCCAACTCATTGGTCTTCTTGAAGGCATACAGAATAATTTTGATCCATCTTCCTAGAGACAGCTTTCAAATATGGGCAGTGATTAAGTTTTTCAGCTCCACCATTACTTTGATAAATAATTTAACTTCTGTGAGATTTAATTTCATAGACTGAAGAATAATTGACAAAATGAATATTAGGCATTCAGAAAACCTTAAAGTACAATTCAGAAATTGCTTATGAGGTGTTTTGGAAGCAGAAAACTTTAAAACCAATTTTTGAGCTCACTCTTTCTTTCTTTCTTTCTTTCTTTCTTTCTTTCTTTCTTTCTTTCTTTCTTTCTTTTCCACACTAGGGGATTGAAACCAGGGCTTCATAGAAACTTTGCAAATTCTTTTCCATGAGCTGCACCCATAGCCCCTGTTTTATTTTTTATTTTGAGACAAGGTCTTGCTAATTTGCACAAGCTTGCCTCTCGCCTCAATCTTGCAATCCTTCTGCCTCTGCTTCCAGAGTCTCTGGGATTACAGTCATGCACTACCATGCCTGGCTTGAGCACTATTTATTCAATTTAAGAAATACCTGTATAAAATATAAGTTCATAGGAGAGCAGGGCTCTGAATGAAGCTTATGTGAATTATATCAGAAAATGAAACAACTAAAGATTTACTGTTGAAGTTAGGGTAACTATTCATATGAATAGGTTTCTGTTGTTCTTGTTGCTTTCAGACAGTACTAGGGGGTTGAGCCCAGGGCCTCACATATGCCAGGCAAGTGCTCCACCACTCCACTGCACCCCTAGCTCCTTTTTCATTTTTCATTTTGAGTCAGAATCTCACTAAATTCCACAGGCTGCCTCTGGCCTCGAACTCTCAATCTGCCTGCCTCAGCCTCCCTAGTTGCTGGGATTACAGGCAAGCACCAAGGTGCCCTGCTGAACAGGTTTAGTATAACATGGAATGCAAAAGATTAATAAAGTATCTAATTCTTCAACTTAAAACAAAATCATTAAAATGAAACAAAACAGGACAGTGAGCCAAATAAAAGAACCATTACAATTACATTCAGCATAGAAACTACCCCTCCCAGCATCCTAAGGTCATGACAGAAGCAGTGGCACACATTTAACACTCCTCTCTATTATGCAATATGCCACATTTCAGAAAAATGTGCCTCAGGAGAAAGGCCTCAGATAGATACCCATGAAAGGAGAAAGTGACGTAAAAGCTTATGTGCCAAGAACTACCCTGTGGGTTTTCTATTGGTTTTGCTTTTGTTTTGAGACAGTCTTGTCCTACAGCCTTGCTGGCCTCAGACTGATGATCCTCTTGCCCCCCACCTCCCAGGTGATAGGTTTACATTTGAGCACTGACACGCCCAGCGTTAACTTGCTATTTAAAATTACCTTAGGTGGCTGGGCACAGTAGCACACACCTGTAATCCCAGAGACTTGGGAGCCAGAGGCAGGAGGATCACAAGTTCGAGACCAGAGGCAGTCTGCATAATTTATCGAGACTGTCTCAAAAATTAAAAAAAAAAATAGGCTGGGAGTGCAGATCAGTGGTCCAGCACTTGCAAAGCATGCAAGTGCAGGGCCCTCTGAGTTCGACCCCCAGTGCTGCAAATAATAATAATAATAATAATAATAATAATAATAAAAATAAATAAATAAAATAAAATAAAAATACCTTATCCATTCTATGGTGATTTTAACAAATGAAGAATTATTATTTCACAGGTAAGACAACCTTTGTCTACATGGAACTATATAAACTTTTAGTATAATAAATTTTTACTTTATATCTTGTCATGTTTTATAAATTAATTTTCCTTTCTTCTACTTCCTTAAAAGGCTGAACAGGTTGGCAGTATCATCAAATATTTAGTGCACAAATATATATTTAGTTACAATGAATTTATCCAAGTTCATGTAATTAATATATGAGCAATGATACTAAGTGTATTTAGGTATTTCTTTGAAACAAAGTTACTTAACTTTTAGAATAAGAAGAAATAGCTTTATTCAATGTATACTTTTTCTCTCTTTATTTTTCTTCCTTTTGAGACAGGGTCTTCCTATGTAGCTCAGACTGGCCTGGAACTCTCTATGTAGACCAGGCTGGCCTCCAACTCCTATCGATCCTCGTGCCTCAGCTTCCTGAGTGCTGGAATGACAGACATGTGATACCACACCCAACTAAAAATCCTTCTCTTTATAATGTTCATTTGTGCTGGATGTTGTGGTTCACTCCTGTAATCCCAGAGACTCGGGAGGCGAAGGCAGGAGGATTGTGAGTTTGAGGCCAGAGGCAGCCTGTGTAATTTAGCAAGACCCTATCTCAAGATAAAAAATAAAAACGGGCTGGGGATGCAGCCTAGTGGTAGAGCATGCACAAGGCCCTGAGCTCAAACCCCCAGTGTATCTCTCTACACACACACACACACACACACACACACACACACACACACACACACATTCATTTCATTTGTAACCTAAACTCAGAGCATGTTTCACCAGTCCAAAGTAATCTGATGTCATTATACTTGTAGTATTATGACTTTGTTTTGTTCTCTCCACTATTTATGGAGGTCACTGATTTGCAGCAACAGAATGTTTTAACTCTAAAAAGAACTAAGTCTTGGTCCTTTGACAATTCTCTTTCTTGAAAGATTTTACTTTAGAAACCCCCAACACATGCAGTTTTCTTCAAGTATTCTACATGCAAACTTTATAGAAACCAACACTTTTGCTAGGCGAGATGGCACATCCCTGCACTCACAGTGACTCAGAAGGCTAAGGCAGGAGGATTGCTAGCTGAAGTCCAGCCTGTGTAATTTAGCAAGATTCTGTCTCAAAATTAAAATAAATAAATAAATAAAACAAAATGAAACAAAACAAAAGCCCCCAACACCTTGTGGTAGACATTCCAGGGTAATCTTATAATGGTTCGGTTTCTTGCTTAGCAAAAGTAAGAGCTGAGGACAACAGTTTGCCAAGCTGCTCCCCTTGCATTCATCACTAAGAACGAGTTCTCTTCCTGTCTTAGCACAAAACTGGATGAATTTATGTTCCGTTATCAGAGTGGCTGCAGCAATACTCTGTCCCAGGGTCACATCTTTCCCATTGCAACATGATAATCCCCAGACCTCTTCACGTGCTCAAAAGATTTCACGAATTGTTCAGGGCTGTCAGCTGACCCAGTACATTAAAACCCCTCTATTTAAGTCCGCACTACAGACAGACTCGAAATCAAGGCCGCTCCCCAGGTGTCAGAGAAGCTGCTGCAGAAAACGCAGCTGTATCTGACGCAGTCCCTGTCTTTGACCACATGTGGGGCAAACCCGGGCGCTTCCTAAGGATCCACCTTCCCGCAGCAGCCGTCAGCGCACCGCAGCCTCCCTCGCAGCGGCCCAGCACCGGCTGGGATCTGGCCTCCAGGCCGGAGGCCCACAGGCCCCCGCTCCTTGGGTGCTGCCTGCGGGTCTGGGGCCCGGGGTGCAGCTCAGGTTGGTGCTGAACTCTGAATCGTCATCTCTTGCTGAATGCCCCTGTGAGAAAATAACCGAGACAGGAGGGCCGCTAAGCTTGTATCTCGTGGACTCCTAGGTCTGGAAGAAGAAGCGGACACACTTGGTTCGTCCGAGAAAGTCCAGCTGCAAACCCTGAGCACTATTCGAACCATCTGGAAGGTGGCGCGCAGGGACAGCAGCCAGCTGTTTGCAGGACGCCCGTCAGTAATGGCAGAATGGTTAGCAGGTATTTCCCCTTTGCTAGAAAGGTGTGAGGCATCCTTCCCTGGGCTGGCATAATGTTGGAGAAGATGGAGCAGGGAGCCAGGACTTCCATCCTCATATGGCAGGAAGCAAGGGCCTCTCCACCCCAGTGTGAGAGACCACAGGATTCCGGCGACAAGTATCCCTCCCCAACCAGCCAAGGTGGTGTCTGCGGAGGACGGCAGGAGCCTGAACCCACTTCTGCCCAGGAGTACACTGATGCGCTGTATCCCCTAGGATGTCAGTGGATCTGAGAGGAAGAGGTATATTTTCATCCTGCCTGAGGATGAAGAGGAAGGGCGCACCTTCCTTCACTACACGCGCACTAGTGCTAAAACAGAACGTTTAAATAGGAATCAGAATGCCGAAACATCACACCCCAATCACCCAGGAAACATTTAAAAAACATTTGTGAAAAGAATGAGAAAAATCTCAAGATGAACAAGAAAAATCAACAGACACCAACACAAAGATGAAGCAGATGTTGGAATTATCAAAGACTTTGAATGTACATCATGAGCCAAGCATGGTGGCACATGATTGTAGTCCCACCAATTGCGAGCTAGAGGCAGAAGGATTGCAGGTTTGATGTCAGTTTAATCTACGTGGTGAGACCCTGTATTAAAAAAAATACACATACATGCATCATAAAAATGCTTCAACAAGCAATTACCAAGATATCTGTTACGGTTTGAATCTGAAATGTTCCCCAAGGTCACATGTTTGAATGCTTAGTCCTCAGATGGCAGTCTCCTGGGAGGCCTTGGAACTCCCTCCTGAAGAGGTGAGACCCCTTGTGGAGGGCCACTGAGAGAGGGCTTTTGGAGGCTTTGCTTGGGCCCCTGTTCCAGTAATCTCTGTCTGCTTCCCTATGTGCCATGACATGAGGCTCTCTACCCCACGCCTTTCCTCCAGTGCCACTGCCATGCCTTCCTTCCTCAATGACTGAAATTCTCTAAACCTCAAGCCCCAATAAATCATTCCTCCCAAAAGTTTGTTTCTGTCAAGTATTTTGCTACAGTAACACACAAGCTGACTAACATAATATCTGAAACAAATGAGCAAATAGCCTCAGTCTAGAAATAGATTTGAAGAGCTAAATGGAAATTTTAGAAATCATGAGGAATAAGTGAAATGAAAGGCTTATGCATTGGAACAAACAGCTGAGTGGAGACAAAAAAAGGAACAAATCAGTGAACTTGGAAAATCTGGCCCAACTATATGTTGTCTAACAAAAATTCACTCGAAATGTAATTATATAAGTAGAATGAAGTTAAAAAAATAGAAAATATGCATCATGCATACATTAATCAAAGGAAAACAAAATGTCTACATTAATATTAAATCAAGTACATTTTTAAAAGGCAAAAGATCTGAAGGGAAAACAGAGTATATTTAGTACATTTTAGATCAGAGAACATCACTATGGAGGGTAAGGTAAAGCACACAATGATGAAAAGATCAACCTACCATGGATGCCTGGCAACATTATGTGACTGAACAACAAAGTTGCCAATTATGTGAAGCAAAAACTAGTAGAACTGAAGGACATATTCATATGAGAATTGGAAAATTCAACTCCTCAATAGCTGTTAGAACAACTAAATAGAAAACCATTAGTACCATAGAATAGTTTCATAACCCCATCAACCAACAGAATCTAGTAGATATTTATAGAACATTCCACTTGATAGAAGCAGAATATATAGTACATGTATTTCAAATGTGCATGAAAGCTATGCCTCAATCAACTATAACCTAGTCTATAAAACTAATTTCAAAAAATATGTAACTGTACGTACTATGTTCTCTGACCATATGGAATTAAATAACAGAAATGGAACATGAAAATGAAACCACACACTTCTGAATAATTCATGAGACTGTTTTTTTTTGTTTTTTTTTCAGTACTGGGGGCTGAATCCAGGGCCTTGCACTTGCATGCTTTGCAAGTGCTCTACCACAGAGCTGCATCCCCTGCCCATTTTTTTACTTTTTATTTTGAGACAGGGTCTTGCTAAATTATACAGGCTGTCTCTGGCCTCAAACTTGTGATCCTCCTGCCTCTGCCTCCAGAGTTGCTGGGATTACGGTCTTGAGCCACTGCTCCGGGCTTATACTTTTTTTAACATCATATTTTTCTAATGTTCCCTATAAACAGACGGTAAGCATCCCAACCAGACAACCAGGTACTTTGGTGTGGTGAGTTTGGTCTCTACCTCAGTTTCTTCTTGTCCTTCCCTGACTGCAATGTGGTGACATTCAAAACCCAGTAGTGAATCAGTCATCCCCGTGCTTGTCTACTCCACCCTGATCTCCAGCAAAGGCACTTGCCAGGGGTCCTCCTCCCGGCTCCCCCTGCTTGATGAAGCCTGCCCCTGGAAGCCCCTCACATATGGCTCCTGCATGGGGCCAGGCCTCCTTTTTCAGGACTCATGACTGTAATAAATCCTCTAATTTCATATGCCTTTCTGGGTGAAAGTAATTCCCATGATCATATTGGAATAATTCTTAAAGGGCCCATAAAGGGGACTTATTCCACCATTTATGACATAGAGTTAAGTAGAAATTCTTTAGGAAAATTTAAGGAAACATATTGAAGTGAATGAAGATCTATCTAATGCAGTTAAAGCATTTCTGAAAGGGAAGATCTCAGCACTAAATCCTTACTGTGGAAAAATATTCTTAAATAAGATCAAAGAATAAGGGGATACTGTTAACAGTTCTAGACACATGAATTTGACAACTTACATAAAAGAGAGCAATTCCTTAAAAAGCAGGAACTACCAAGATGCTCCCAGTGCTTAAATGGATACATTGAATACTCCTATCACCAATAAAGCAATTGAATTCACAATATAGAAACTCTCTCATAAGGAAAAATAGGGGAAAGGAAGAAAAACAATGATTGCATATGATCTTTATCACATATTAATTAAAATTCCTACTTTTTTCTCATTTCTTCTTTTCTTTAGTTTATATGGTCCTGTAAAATATGTAAGTTGATGAATGTATAAGCAAAACTGATTTAATAGTTGCATAATGAACAGCAAAAGACATTACTATGTACTCCACCAACATTTATAAATAAATAAAAAAAAAACCTCTCCCAGAAGAAATCTCTACATCCAATTGGCTTCACTCAAAATTCTACCAAATATTTAAAGAAGAACTAATATCAATTCCATTCAATTTCTTCCAAAAGCTGAAGATGAGGAAAAACTTTTCATTTCATTTTTAAGGCCCATATTTCCTTCATACCATAAACAGACAAAGAGAGTAAAGAGACAAGGAGAGAGGGGAAGGAAGACTAAACACCATCACCCATTATGAACAGAGACACCAAAATTATTAGCAAACAGAATTCAGCAATTAATAAAAAGAACCACATACCATGACCAGGTGGGGTTTATTCAGGGATTTAAGGCTGGTTAATATCTGAGAACTCATTAATGTCATTCATCATATCAACAGGCTAAATAAGAATAATTAAATAATTATATCAATTGACTCAGAAAAGGCATTTGACAAACCTCAACATTCATTCATGATAAAACTCTCAGAAAATTATTAGAATATTATTAGAATATTATTAGAAAATTATTAGAATATTATTGAAAATACACATAATATGGAAGACTAAATGCATGTTCTCCCCCAAAGTTGAGACTAAGCAAAGCCATCCACTCTCATATCATAGTCAACACAGCAGGAGAAACCTCCAAAAGAAAAGAAAAACATCATTGTAAGGAAAGGACATATAAGGCATATTGAGCAAAAGAAAAGTAAAACTGTGTCTATTTGTAGATGACATGATTGTCCCCATGGAAAAATACCAAGAAATCAACAAAGAACTAACTGGAACTAATAAATGAATTCAATGAGGTCACAATGTCCAATATCAACATACAAAAACCAATTATATCTTTATATTTGAACAATGAACACCTACAAAGCAAAATTAAAAATACATAGCTACTTACAATTACAAAATAAATAAATTCTTAGAGGTAATGCTTAAAAAATGTATAGCACTTGATTGTTAAAAACTACAAAAGGTTGATTTAAAAATATTAAAGATTGAGAACTGGGTGCGGTACCTCAGGAGGCAGAGGCAGGAGGATCGAAAGTCTGAGACCAGAGGCAGTCTGAGTAATTTAGTGAGACCCTGTCTCAAAAAAAAAAAAATTATAGATTGAAATAAGTGGAAGGGAATACCATCTTCATTGATTCAAAACTCAAAATAGTGAAATTCAATTTTTTCCAAAGTGACATACATTGTTTTTGTTACAGACTGTTAAGTCAGTTCTGACTCATAGTGACCCTATGTAAAACAGAACAAAACACTCCTTGACACCATGCCATGGCCAGCACTATGTCAGTGATTCTCTGCCATTCACAGGGTTTTTAATGACTTTGTTTTGGGATTGTTTCAGTAGTGGGCTGCCAGGTCTTTCTCCAGTTTTTTCAGTGCTGGGGATTGAATCCAGGGCCTCAGAGAGCACAGAGCAGCACTCTACCAACTGAGCCAAACCTCAGCAAGTGACATATAAGTGTAACACAATTCTGATCAAAAATCCCAGAAAAATATTTTTGTAGTTATGGACCAGATTATCCTATTCTAGAATTATATGGAAAGACAAGTTAAAATAGTTAAAATAATTTTGAAAAGACATAATGTGGTAGGAATTGGTCTGCCCAGTTTAAAGACTTCTTAGATAGTTATATTAATCCAGACTATGTTGTGCTGGCTGCAGAACAGATTCATGGATTAATAGAACAAAGCGGAGGCTGGAGGAAAACTAACACACACAGCCAACTGACTTTGTCAAAGGTACAAAAGCAACTGCATGGTGGAAGGACAGTCTTTTAAACAACAGTTCTGGAGTAATTGGATATCCATCAACTGGGGGGAAAAAGTGAATTTTGATCTAAAACTCACAGCTTGTACAAAAATTAGTCAAAACTGGAACATACGTTTAAATATAAATACAAACATGTAAAACTTTTAAGGCTTGGTGTAGAGTTCTCAGTCATAGGAACGAAAGGCATGATCCTTACAGAGAAAACAAAGACAAATTGGAGTTCATCACAACTAAAAATATTTTCAGTGTGAAAAACTGTTAAGAGGATGAAAAGAAGCCACAAATTAGGAGATTAATATATTCAAAGCGTGTACCTGACAAGACTTTATACCTAGAGTATATAGAGAACTCTTAAAAGTCAACCATAAACAAACAATCCAATTAAAAAATGGGCTGAGAGCAGGAAGAGACACGTCATCACAGAGGACATGCAGATGCCAATACACACTCGGAATGTCTACGTTGTCGGCCATTAGAGAAACGCAGTTCAAGCCATGATGAAGTATCTGTACACCTACCAAAATGGTTACAGTTTAAAAAAGAAGCAAAAAAAAAAAAAAATTACTGACAGGAACACAGACAAACATTGCTGAGTGGCATATAAAATGGCAGTCTGGAAATAGTTGGACAGTTACTTATAAAGTGAAACATCCTTAACCATATGCTCTGCAATCACACAAATGAGAACTTGAGTTCAAATAGAAACCTGCACAGGAATGGTCATAGAAGATTGACTAGGAATAGCCCATAACTAGACACAACACTAATGTCTTTAATAAAATGATACAAGAAACAGATACATCTATACCATGGACTATTATGGACTACTACTACTCAACAATAAAAAAAAGAACAAAAGAATGTTTTGTATAACCTAGATGGACTCTAAGGAAATTATGTTTAGAATATAATCACATACTATATGATTCCATTTATATAACATTTCTGAAATAACAACAACAAAAATTATAGAGATGGCTTCTACAGGTTAGGATGAGTGGCTTCTGCAGGCTAGGATGGAGTCACGGAAGGGCTAGGAATGACAATAAAAGGATGACATGAATAAGACCTTCATGGATGGGTCAGTTCTGCACCTGATTGTGTGGTGTGACATGAGCCTATGCACATGATAAAATGCCATGGGACTGGGCCCATACCTTGCAGTCTGGCAGTATCCTGTTGCTATATAAAGTTACGTACAGGATTGTATAGTCATACAACCACTGGGCAAATGGGTGAATGGTATACAGGACCTCTCTCTACTATTGTGTTTTCTAACACATTCCCAGGGGCGGTCTGGAGACCAGTTTGAGAGCCACTGCTTTGCTGTCATCTCCTCTGGGAAATGATGTCCCCTTGCTTTTTAAAAGAAAGGTTATTGATACATGGGCACAGAGTTAAACTGAGTGAAAAATAAAAATTAATAAATCTGGAGAAAGGGGGAAAAGGCCAGAGCAAAGAATAATATAGATCTTTGTGGTGAAATAGTGTCTAAGCAAGAGGTCTCAAACCAATATCCTGCTCTCACACAGGGGTCCTGGGACACAGCACACAGCACTGACTCTCCCGCTCAGTGGGACAAAAAGGGACATCTCCTTAGCAATAACATGCTGAAGAGACAGAAAATATTCTCTTAATTACTGTTTGCTGTTGTTAGGTGCCATCAAGTAGATGTCCGACTCATAGAGACCCTAAGTACAACAAGTGAAACACTATTGTCAGTGCTTCTCTGCTATTCATAGGGTTTTCAATGGCACATTGACTTTTGAGAGTGGGTTGCCAGGTCCTTCTCCCAAGCCTACAGCACCTGGTGTTCCCAGGCGGTCTCCCATCCAAATACTAACCAGGCCTGACCCTGCTTAGCTTCTGAGATCTGATGGGATTTGACACCACAGTGCTACAGCTGCTGGCCTTAATTATCCTATGTACTTTTAATCCCTCCAAGGAAAAACCACAGGTAAGAGATGGGCGTGTAATGGAAAATCTTCTCCTGAGCTGTCCATGATATGATCCTGGGATTGCATTATCCACAGGGAAAGGCGGCAGGTCTGGAGAAAATCCCACTGGTTCTGGCCTGGCCTGGGTCTGCTGAGGACAGCACAAGAGGCCCTGGATCGGGGCTAAACAGCTAAGAGGAGAAAGATGGGTCATAAAATAGAAAAAAGGAATTCCTTCATAAAACGCTCAGAGATCCCCTTTGCACAGCTGGGCTTAAGTAATCATATTCATCATCCTCAGGAGATTTACAAGGAGATTAGCAGATACATAAGGTAACTTCTTTTTCCTTAAAGGGTGTGAATTGGTTTTATATTTAAGACTGTTTAAGAAGATGGAAGAGAGAAATTCAAACAAACTTTATGATAGGCTTAACGTGGCCTGCAGCACAGAACAGCTGGAAATGTGCCCTGTGACCATTTTCTCAGCAGCACCATTGATTTCACTCAGAAAAAATTCATAAATTTCACTGGTGGCACAGAGTCCATTCATAAGAAATAAACCATCAAATGAATGGCTTGTGTAAAGCAATAAGTAACATTTCTATCTAGTTCAAAGGATATGTCTCAAAGAAAAAAATAAAAATAAGAAACAGCCAGTAAATGGGTATCCATTGAACATGGGGAAACCTGTTTCTACTATTATTCAAATCATATTTAAACATTTTTAAAATCAAAGTAGTATGTAGTAGTTTCTCCAGAGAACTCCAAGTGATGAGGGTTAATTCCCTTTATTTCTAAGAATGGCAATCAACAGAATTCATGTATGGCTCATAATAATAGGAATATATGAGCTATGGCAGTTGAAACAAGCCTTTCAGAATCACCATCCCACCAGAAGCTCCCCCCTTGCTTTTGAGGTTGGCACACCAGGCACTAGGATGGCTCAGTCTTTTTGATGAGGACACTCAGAGACCTCTTCATTGATTTTTCCAAACGCATGGGCTCAGAAGTGAAGAAGCTGCGTCTAAATCCTGGTCTCTGATTGACAAAACCTCACATAGATTCTGTCCTGACCTGCTCAGGAAGGAAGGGAGTCTCACAAGCACATGTGCAGCAGTTTGGACCTAGAGCCACACTGAATGCCCTTTGGTTAAAGGCTTTGTCCTCATCCTGGCCCTGTGAGAAGGAGATGGAACATTCTGTAGGTGTTGCCTAGTAAGTAGAAAGAAGTGTGTGATTTAAACTTTTGCCATTTCATTTGCACACTGATCTTCTGAAAATGATTCATTGAGTTCCTGGCTTCACCTAGTAATTTTGTCTCCTGAGTTAACTCGATCATTTCCCCAGACTCTTAAAAATGAGACTCTCATAAACAAATTAAATCATCTTTGAGTCCTTTCCAAGTCGTATGCTATAAAGTGTGTTCACAACATGTAAACACTGTGTGTTTACCAAAGGACAAAACGTTAAATGAACCCAAAGAACTTGAAGAAATACAAAATCAGGTTGCAAAGCAGATTTCCTTCTGGTTTTAAACAGGTAAAATCATGTGTAATTTAAGCTTTAGTCACCTCATTTAAGGACTGACCTGATAAAAAAATGATTTATTCAGTTACTGGTTTAATCTAGTAAGTCTGCCTCTCAATTTAAAATTATTCCAAACCAGGGTATGATAGCACATGTCTATAATCCCAGCACACGGAATCCTGAGGCAGGAGGATCAACTCAAGTTCAAGGTCAGCCTGGTCTACGTAATGAGTTCCAGGCCAGCCTGGGCTACACACTGAGCCCATAGAGAGACCATGTCTCAAAAAACCGTAGATAGACAAACACAATGGTAAATCATTTCCATAGAATCTTTAAAAACCTAGATTATTATAAAATACTAGAACATTTTGAAAATAAACAGATGAATAGCATTTTACACTAGATGACATTTTTATGTTACTAGAATGACAAGCAAATGACAGCAGGAAATTGTCTAGCAGAATCCACAGACTCCAGAGTTAATTATGACCTTGTTGGACTACGCAATTTGAAGCCTTATCAGTAAACTGAGTCATGGAGAACCCCAGAGGGCTGTTGATCTAGGGGTAAATTCATAGCATTCTAGAAGCCCAGTATCCAAAGAGCAAACATTTGCCCTTTCCTGTGGGCAGAGATAAAGATAGACTGGGTTTGAAGGAAGAGAATAAACTCATGTGGGGAAAGATCAAGTCTGAGTTTCCCATAATGAGCTATTTAGCAAATGATGGTTATGGGATTTAAGAGCAAGTAAGGGAAAAGGGAAGGAGAAACTTAGAGGAATCAGTCCCACAGAGGTAAAAGTGGTCTCAAAGGAAAGGCAAATGATTATACAATGAAACAGAGTGGACAATGCCATGGGTAAGAATGGAGCCCTGGGCAACTGAAGCAGAGGAAATCAGGGAGAGAGGAGGGCTGGCTGGAGGCACTGGGAACAAAGGGAGAATAACCTATGAAAATAGGGACCATGAAAGAAGGCAGGAGGGGCAGTGGCAGCCAAGCATCCCTGAGGCCAAGTGCAATAGGGACAGCCTGCGGCTCCAGGCACAAGGACAGACCGTGGATGAAGTTGGCCCAGGCTACAAATGGCTCTGTGAGTTGTATGAAATCATGGCTTTTTCCTCTGTGTTTCTTTAAATTGAATCAAGTACAATTTGTTTAAGCATAAAGTTACTTTCACGTTGGTCTACCACCATAGGAAGACATTTCTCCCATTAAGACATATACTTTTGGAGATTAAATATCTCCACTGCAAAATTAAATATGTAAAACTCACATTATTGTTTATGTCACAGTGGATTAAATAATCAAAAGTTACACTATCTATAAAAAATAAAATGAAATAATTTACTCATAAGATTCACAAATAAAGAAACTTTATTTACAAGATACTATCCTATCATAAGCTTTATTCCTATATAAGCTTTATTCTATATAAGCTTTATATTCTATATATTCTATATATTCTATATATAGCTTTATATTCTATATATTCTACATAAGCTTTATTCCTATATAAGCTTTATCCTATATAAGCTTTATTCTGAGGAGATCTACCATCACTTAAATAACAGGGATTATTAAACAGAAAGTGAGAGACAGGTAAGAATTACTTTTCAAGAGGTCTAGAGTACTGTCAGGTTCTTGGGGCTCTGGCAATTACTCATCAGGTTCAGGTGAAGGTGGAATCAACTTGAAGGGAGCTAAACTTCTAACTTCAGAAAGTGGGAGGGGATCATTCAACTGTTTATGTAGTAATGGATTAGATAATCAAATGTTACACTATCTAGAATAAAATAAAATGAAATCATTTACTCATAAGATTCACAAATAAAGAAAATTTATTTCTATAAGACTATGCTATTAAGTTTTATTTTAAGGAGATCTATACTCAACTAAGTAAAAGGGATTACTTAGAAATTGAGAGACAAGTCAAAATTACTTTTGAATAATCAAGAGTACGGTCAGGTTTCTTGGGGCTCTGGCAATTACTCATCAGGTTCAGGTGAAGGTGGAATCAACTTGAAGGGAGCTAAACTTTTAACTTCCGAAAGTGGGAGT